>VZRU01006702.1:60587-77973 GCA_013398155.1 Pedionomus torquatus | reverse complement strand
AAAAAAAAAAAAAAAGAAAAGAAATGAAGGAAATAAGCTACCTGATTAATGACCACAAGCCTGTGAAAGGGTTTTGTTATTGTTGGGAGTTTATTTAAAGAGCGATTGCACTTTCCAGGAAAGGAGGTGGTAAAAGCAGAAACCCAAGGCAAAGTTATATGCTTTGACCAGATAGAGCAGCCGATGAAATCAGCTCCTTTTTATCTCAGCGTTCATTCTGCTGCCAAGCGTCCTCACCATGGAGTTGGGAGACTCCGGGACCATCTGTTCAGCTTTTCAGAGACCTGCTTTCAATAGTGGGTCTCTGTTTTGTGGCATTTCTTCCCAGAGCTACCTTTTTGCGGGGACATCTGCTTGAAGGTCAGCTTGAACAAAAGTATCGCTTCTCAAAAGAGAGGCTAACCCGTGCCAGGAGCGGGGCTGAATCAGGAGAGAGAGGGACAAGGAAGACACATTTCTCACTCATTTGGTTTGTGCCCTACCAGTCTCCTCCCCTCTTTCCTTGGGGCATATTTCAGAGCTGTGACATCCAGAGGAACTCGAATGCACCTCTTACTTTCAGTACTGCTCACCCCAGGGGTCCAGAAATCACAAGCCAAGCTCTTCAAAATTACAAGATTGGGTTAAAAGCCATGAAACTGCTGTAAAAATTTCATTTCAGGGATCTTTCTCATTATCTTCTGTCTTCAGAGACTTACGTTTGCATCCTGCTCATTTCAGGATTTCTCTGCAGAAAGACGCTTAAAACATGAATCGTGGGAGACAGTCCTATGGCAAGGAGAGCTGAAACTTTACAGGAAATACTATTGCTGCAAGGTATGTAGTGGTGGCTGACGACCTAGTTTTTGCTTGGCATGAGGAATGAGATGACTTTAGGACCCAGTCTTGGAAGGTGCTGAGGAAACCCTGCAAATACAAAATGGGGATGCTCAGTCCCTCCTCATCCTTCATCTTAAGAGTTTCTCAGGGAGGAAAGAATTTGATCTAGAAGATCAAATAATACAGTGGCTTTTTGAGGATGCAAGTTCTGCTCAGTGTTTCCCATGCTTCTCCAGCCAAGGTGGGACTGATCTGAAGTCATTGCTACCTGGAAGGCTGGTGTATCACCCCAGCTGGTCATCATACCTGGAACGAGAGAGGTACCTCCACAGGGTACTTCTAGCCTTGTTAGATTGGCAGATGATGGGTTGCAATTGCCATCTAGAAGTATTTGTTCACTTCCACTAATCACAGAGGAACCCTCAAAAATTAACTAAGTTTAGACTTAGTGGCTAATATTAAGTGTCTTTAATCTGATGCCTTGGAGTCAACATAAGTAGAATGCTCTCTCTGAACACAGCGACTGTCTGGTCCTCATGACTCTGTGTCTGTATTGACCTTTCCTTGAAAAACCACAGATGCTGGGGCCAGAGATGCCCTGGGGGTGAGGGAAAACTGTGACTTTCAGCAGGGCTGTAGGCCTTTTGGATGCAAAGAGTGCAGGAATGCAACAGAAGCAAGGGACTTGTTCAGATCTTGAAAGGAATCAGAAGAATTTTTTCTTATTAGCATGGCTGAAAAATAACATAAATATATACATATCTCATACTAACTATAGGGCTATGTGTATGTGGCTGCATGTACGCACACAGGGAAGTACACACACACACACACACACAAAAACCCACCTCAACACACATCTGTGTAGTTAAAATTAAAATCTATGCTATTATACTGCTCTACACTATATGCACACATGCACAAACAGAATAGTTCAGCCATACTAGCATGTCTTTGGTTTAGGACAAACAGAAGATGATAATATTGAGACCCTGCTGTGCCAGGGGAATTATAATTCCCTTCTGCAGTCATGGCTGGGAAAAGATTACTGCTCTGGTAGCAAGTTTCCAGCCCTCAACTCCCCAGCCAAGGTGTAGGGGGATCTGGAAGCTGGGGAGAGATTATTGCTACCCAACTGAGGGAAAAGGATATATGGAGGTGGGCTTTCAGAGCAGCCTTGAAGTATTTAATCCAGCACAAGCAGCTGGAGAGTGGTGGTGGTTATCACTGGAGGGGTTTACCTAAGGGGGCCCCCAGCATGGATTGAACTTCAGTGAGGAGGGAGGCTGGGGGGATGTTTTGAGGAGGGAGGGGAAAGCACTGGGGCTTATGGTTGAGAAAGGAATAAGAAACCTCATGGCAGATGGCAGCCAGGGAAAATTGTTAAATTTGATGACCTGAAGTGCTGCTTTGGTGGTTTCAGTGTTAGTCTACACAGTAAGTTGAACATCACTCTAAGCCCAGATCCATACATGGGGGTTGCAGCAAACTGAGACATATCTGTTTGGAAGTCCAGAAGTCTCTGCAGAGGGGAAGGATAAGATCTTGGTGGTGAGGAAAAGCTCAAGCACGCAACCAGTGGAGACACAGACCTTGCAGGTTGCGACACAGTCCATCAGCTCCCACCTTGAGGTCAGCTCTTCTTAAGCACAGTATTGAACCACACCTGGGCTACAGACCAAAAGGCAAAAGCCAGAGTGTATTCAAGGTCTTTCAAACTTCCTCGTCTAAACACAGTTTAGCTTGGCTCACAAAAGATGGACCATAACCCAATCAGGGGCAATTACCTGCAGCTCCTGGGACATGGTGGCGTTTCCTTGCTGTGCCCTGGAAACCGATCCCAGCTGAGCTGGTGGCTTGGTGTCATGTGGCTGCGCTGTCTCAAGGTGCAATTTTCTTCACAGCCTGAAGCATCGAGGAGCAAGGCTGGATGTTATCTGGATGGGAGGCCACTGAGGAAGCAAACCCAGCGTGGTTCAATAAAAGGGGGTGTTTGCTGACTCTATCATCGACCTTTTGTGCTGTAAAACATTGTCTGTCTGAAGAGAGATTAAACTAAATAGCTGTGATCTTCACTTTCTGTGCAGATGCTCCACAAATAGCTCAGATAAGCAGCTTCATTGCCAAGATGAAAATAAGCTGAAATCCTGAAGCTCCTCTCCAGAATAGGTGTACCCACATCTGGGTTTCTTGCTATGACAATATAGGAATAGCAGGTAAAAATTTCCCACGTTAGCACAATTTATTTTGTTGTTGACCCAGTGCCCTGGAAAAAGAAGCTTCCTACTGAAACCCTCACTGGGCATGAGGGTTGTTGGACAAGGCTTCTGCTTTCCAACCCGGTCTCTTTGCAAACCTAGTTGTGCTCAGTACTCAGGCATCCACGACACCTGCCAACCCAAATCAGGTTGTTTGAATAGACAGGTCACAGTGTGCTAGTGCTGAACAAATGTGGAGGTTTGTCTTAAATTTTTTAAAGTTCTGTTAACAGCGAGCAAGCTTTGCTTCAGATATTAAGTGACCCCTTATTAAATCTCCCCCAACTCTTCCCTGAGAGATGGGGACATTTTATTTTCTCAAGACTTGTGCTCGTGGATGAGAAGCTCAACATGAGCTGGCAGCGTGCACTGGCAGTCCAGAAAGTCAACCCCATCCTGGGCTGCATCAAAAGAAGCGTGACCAGAAGGTCGAGGGAGGTGATTCTGCCCCTCTACTCTGCACTCGTGAGACCACACCTGGAGTCCTGTGTCCAGCTCTGGAGTCCTCAACTTAGAAAGGACATGGACCTGTTGGAATGGGTCCAGTGGAGGGCCACAAAGATGATCAGAGGGCTGGAGCACCTCTCCTATGAAGACAGGCTGAGAGAGCTGGGGCTATTCAGCCTGGAGAAGAGAATGCTCCAAGGAGACTTTATTACAGCCTTTCAGTATCTGAAGGGAGCTCCAGGAGAGCTGGAGAGGGACTCTTTGTCAGGAAGCATAGTGATAGGACAAGGGTTAATGGTTTTAAACTGGAAGAGGGAAGATTTAGATTGGATATTTGGAAGAAATTCTTTCCTGTGAGGGTGGTGAGACACTGGAAGAGGTTGCCCAGGGAAGTTGTGGCTGCCCCATCCCTGGAGGTGTTCAAGGCCAGGCTGGATGGGGCTTTGAGCAACCTGGTGTAGTGGGAGGTGTCCCTGCTCATGGCAGGTGGGTTGGAACTGGATGATCTTTAAGGTCCCTTCCAACTCTCCATTCTATGATTCTATGATTCTAAGACCTGTTCTGAAACACCGCGGAGTGATTCTGAAAACACCATCCAGTGTGATGATACTCACTAGATTTCAAGTAATTAGTATGAATTGTTTTTTCCATGCCTGGTGATGGTAGGGAAGAAAGTGAAGAGCTGGAGAGATAGAAGGAAAAAAACAGACAATAGAGGAGAAGGTAAGGAAGGGTAGTGGTGGGTATCAACCTTATTGACAAGAAGGTTTGAATTTTATTTGAGGTCATGATGCTTGTACGTTGGGAATCTGTGACCTTTCCACTATTAAATGCAATGTCATATCTTGACTGTGATAACCTCTGCAAACTGCAGTGGTGCCAGATGGACAGATCCGTGTTGCAAAGCAAAAATGCAAAAGTCATGTTCTAGTGAGGTCATAGTAAGAGCAGGTTAATAACTTTCTGCATATTTTACAGACTAGCCCTCCATGAAGGGTTGGAGAATGGCATTTTTGACACAGATATCTCTTCAAACAAGTCTCACCCCAGCCCCCACCAGGGCTATCACTCACCTTCCTGTTCCTACTGCCTCTGACTCACCAAGTGAATACTCACTGAGGACCCTCACTCCTCTTTTCTCTCCACATCCTAGATATGTCTTCTGAGCTCCAAACTCCTGGTCTTTCTAGGTTGCAAGGGGGTAAGAGGTAACAGAAACAAATAGGGAGCTTCAGGATCTGCTCTTCAAAGCTTCCATGGCAGACTTAATTTCTTCTATCTTTAAGGATTTGGAGGGCAGAAATGTCTTTTTGTCTCCATGGACTCTAAAGAAGGCCTAGTGTCCTGGTTTGAAGTAAAACAAACCAATTTTCTGTTTTACAATTTTACTTTCTTAGCTAGGCCTCTTCTAACTAACTAAGCTCTGAAATTAGAAGAACCGTTTCATCTTGCAGTGATAAGACCTCATTATCCCAAGGGACGGTATTCAGAGAGGCCGTTGCTTATACTTATTGCTATAACAACCAAGGTCAGGTAATTTTCGTCATTTGCCCCTTTGGAGAGTCAGAAACAGAAAAGCATAAAGGGGTCCCACCTGCAAGGAGGAGCGGACAGACCAGGTGACCCAGAACTGACCAACAGGGGTATCCATCCCATCCGCATCATGCCCTGTATAAAAGCTGAGGGATCAACAGGTCAACTCTCCTTCTTCGATGGCTGACGTNTCCCTTTTTCCTAAATTTCCTTTTTATTATATTATTATTATTATATTTTCATTAAAGTAGTTTAGTTTTTTTCTAAACTCTCGAATCTCTTTAATTTCTTCCTCTCCTCTCTTTTACCCAAAGAGGGGAAGGGGGGGGACATCTGTCAATCAGGTTTTGGTAAATTTGGCTGAAAGCACGACACCTAGGGAAATCAGCTTAGATGATGATAATGTCATAGAGATCTTCATCTGGTCAGATGAATTCCATTCCTGAAATTCCCAAATGAAGAAATCACTACTTTCTTTGATATAAAACCCCCAATATTCCTGTAGATGCAGTACTTCTACTGTGATCTTAAGCAGTCTATGGGCATAGACTGAAGTCCTCTCGGGACCATGGAAATCCTTGGTGTCTGCTCATCTTTTCTGGGATGTTTGATGGTGCAAGCAAAGAAACAGCAAAGGCTTCAAAGTCTCTGAAAACCATCTTGGTGCATTTAAACTACTAGAAGATCTGGTTGAGATAACACTCTCTCTTTTATTGCCCAATCTTAACCCTCTTGAGCAATAAGCCAAATGAAGAGATCATGGTCTGTCCTCCAGCAAATTGTGTTGCTTCTTTGCAATCTCTATTCCAATACTGCCTTCTAATTGCTCATGTTTTGATAACTTCAAGCTCCTAATGGGCTCTGACAGATGTTTACCAGGGGATACATGAATTAGTTACTGTTCCCCTTAGGTCTCACTAAAAATAGCGGTTTGTCTCAGGAGGTGGCTGCTCTGCTGTCCATGTATGTCCTATTTAAATGGACTGTTGCAAGTCTTATGAGTTTGTGCCAGATATTTTTTTTTTCTGGCACCTCCTGCCTTCTATGGCTCAAAATAACCAGGAAAACCCCTATTCAAACAGAATTTACAATCAGAGAGAGATACACATAGACCTTGTGGCTTCCCCATATGCAAGAAAGCTGCTAGGTCCGTGGTATAACCCTCTCTTTTCTCTCTGTGGTTGAGCTGGCTCTCACTCCCCTCCTTTTAACCATATTTCCTCCCAGCATTTCATCCCAGCATGGTGCATACCCTGTTATGTCTCATCATCCCACTTTCTTTCAAATAGTACATTTTGGGACTTGGACACCCTGAAAATTAGATTAGGCCTTTTACAACCCCCATACAGTGTGTCAGCATCATACAAGAGCATATCAAAAACAAGTAAGTAAATCATGAGAGAATTATTTTGTTTTACAATCTGACCTACAAAAGACATGTCCAGATCTAAGCAATGTCACCCCTTTGACCAGCCAAATCTCACTGAACAGCTTAAGACTCTTGGAGCCTAGGGAATGCTCTGTTTTGCAAGAGTAACCCTTGGAACAGAGAGAAAGATCTCAGCCTGTAATATCACAGGGTGATTAGCCCCCAGAGGCAAGTCTCTTCTCAGATTCCCCTGGGTCTTAGATCTGGAGCTGGATGCACACTTCTGGCTGGGTATCCCCTTCTCACAGATGAGACCCTGAAGGGTAAATTATCTTTCCTGGCAAAAAGGCACAGGGAGGAGAGCAGGAGGAGGATCTAGTGGATGATTCTGTCTGGAATTACATGACTGCCAAAATAAGCATTAGGGGATTAATGAGCTCAAGGCCAAGCCAGAGTCATCCTCTTTCAGGAAGTCTAACCTGAGCCAGTGGGTGGTGGAGGACTGGGTGAAGGAGCTGCGACCATTTCCATAGGTGGTCTCCAAGCTGCAGGCCTGCAAGGGTACCGTTTGTTATGTCCTCTCATTTTATCTCTGTTTTTCATTGGTGTTAGCAACCACATCAGAGTTAGCTGAGTTTTCAAATGACATATTGAAGAGTATCGTGACTAATCTTTCACTTCTATAGAAACCTGCTGGGCTACATTTGCTCCCACCAGGGGGGAATTCAGACCTCTTGCTCACCCAGTGCTTCAGCTTTGTGGGCCAAACTTAGCTTTGAAGTCAACAGCTTTAGAACCACTTCTTTGGCTGTTGAAGTTCATAGAGCACATCTGATTTGCACTAATATGGAGAATCTGGCATCTCACTCTTACTGGAGTGAATGGCATTAGCCCAAGTTTGAATTTGGCCTTTTGACTTTCAAAAATTGGCTGCAAAATGAGGGATCCTTGTCAGCTTTAAGATTGATGCTGTATGACTCCAAGCAAGTTTGTCATCTGTTTGCAAAGTGAAAATAAGCCTACAGTTGTTGACAGTAAATGAAGTAATATTTACATAATACAGTCATACCTGTTTCCTGGTAAAGAGATCAATGCATATTTCTTTTTGCAATAACACATCCATGCTGTATATCTTTGCAGAGACAATAATATTTGAAGTGAAACATTCATCCAGCTATATGATTACTTCTATTGTTTCCCATTTGCTTTTTGTTCCCTAATAGTTTATTACTAGTGGCCAATAGTCAAAAACAATCCAGAGGGATGCAAAACAGCCCCTTGTTCCAGGTCCTTTCAAAGGTATCTTGTTTATTAAAATTAATGTCATAAAGATTGTTGCCCAGAGACTGCTCCCAAAACTGAGGCCTCGTTGCTACAGGTGGTGGATGCATTTGTGATACAAGGCATTGCCTGCCCACAGGAACTTATAGCTGGAAAAAAGGCATGGCAGGGGCACAGTCACCAGGTAGCAGATCAGCAGCAAAATCACCATGAGGTGTCTTGCACCTTTGCCACCCTCCTCTTGGATGCTCATTTTTACAGCCAAATTAGTTAGGGCAAAGTGTATGGTGGGGTGAGCAGATGGGGTAGTCTCTGGTGTACTCAATATAATAGAAAACCCCTGCCATAGCATCTTGATGGGTCCAGCTTGGTGGCTTACTTGTAGTCAGCTCTGTCACAACACAGATATTGCTGTTCCTGCATTTGGGAACTAAGGATATGGCATGGGCGAGAAAAGCTATTCTTTGGTATTACCTCTTTATTTCCACACACTGTCTCTGCCCTAGACATTAAGAGGCTGGAGAGCAGGTGAGATGAGGCCCATCCCTCCTGTTTCTCTCAACTGTCTTTTCCTTTGCCTAAGAAAAAAAAGTTGTACCTTTCTTTTCAATAGCACCCTTCAGACCATATGGTTCATAAATCACTTCATACAAATCAATAACAGTAAATAAATCTCGAGGTGCTTCCACTATTAAGACACTTGTGTGGCCTATCTTGTGTAAATACTGGAGATAGCAATCGCGATTTAATAATTATTTCCCCCTCTTTCCACCTCCATAGCCCTCTATGAACACAGAGCTTCTAAAGAGAAGCCTACAGCTATTTTTTCCCCCGCACAACAGTATCTACATAACAAACTCTTGAGTCAGGCAAGTTCCCCTCCTGTTCCTCCAGCTGCCCTTAAATTTTCAACCTGGTGCAGAACGGCGCTCTGAGTCAACTGGATACTCACCTCCACCTACTCAAGAGTGGCTGCATTTCGTGCCGTCTCTGTTACTCTGGGTGTCATGCAAATGGGTTGCAGCAAAGTTACATCCCCAGCGTGGCACAGCAGTGCTGCTCTGGGCATCTGCACGGTTTATTTGTTCTTAAAACTGAGAGTTATTTACCCTGGGTCAAAAAGGCTTCACGATGCTCTTGCGCATCCAGTCTTGACTGGTCACTGACTAGGAAAAGAGGTAGGAAAGAAGGGTTTCCTGGTAGGAACAGAGGTAGCAAAGGAAGGTCTCCTGATAGGCAATGGTAAAAGAAAAACTGGTTTCCAATTCCAGCTGGAAGAACTGGTTCAAATGCCTAAGGCTGGCAATAAGGCCACAACAACTGCTGCATTAGCAAGATCTAACTATCCTGCGATGAACGGTGGACAAGCTAGCCCAGCAACCTGCGTCTCTGAGACTGGTTCCACAGGCACTGCAGACATCCTTTTGGCCAACTCACAGGAGCTGAAGGAAGATCTCTCAGGATAGATTGCTTACCAGCCATTTCCTGGCAAATGAGTCCACTTGGCTCATCTTGAACAAGAGGTGATGTGGTAAGGGAGGGAATGATTTTAAGTTGTACGAATGCTATGTAACCCAGCTTTGAAAGGGGTCCTGGTCTCCTCTCTCTGAGACATCTCTAACTAGTCCTTTCAAGGTTTCAAGTCCCTCTTGGCTTTGTTAGCAGGGAAGCTGTCATGAAAATGGGACCTGCAAGCCATGGGAGGCTACATATTTGAGCTAACTAGGCTTTTTCTCAAGTCCTGAGGCACAGATTCTGGAGATGATGGCCTCAAGTATCCTAAGATGGCTAGCTCACCTCACATGGAGCTGTAAAATTAAGAGACCTTCTAAGTAATGAGGATACTTAGCAGCAGTGCTGATTTTGTACCTATATCCCTGTTCTCTTCCACCTTCCCTCCTACATGCCTCATTATGCTTGGCCCCTGGAGATGGAACACAACATCTAGTCCAAGTTTACCCTGACTCCTGTGCAGCTGATGGAGTCCAGTAGGACTTGCCTTCTTGCCTGCTGTCTTGGTGTGGGGTAAATCTCAGGAGCTCTCCCCATCAGCCTCATCTCTCTGCCAGACCCTACGGGACTAGCTACAACCAGAATGCTGACAGGGTGAAAATCTGGACCACTTCTCCCCATAACAGGGGATGCAACACACTTGGCATGCTCAGAGACAACTGCTTGGCTCTTGAGTAACACTGCATAATGGTTTAATAAGTCCATCAGGGGTTGTGCCCACTGAACAGAGAAGAGATTAATTCATTAATCTCTTCTGTTTTCATTATGAAAAATAGCATATAGAGAAGTGAAAGGAACTTCCTGAAGTTACTTGCCTGTCCAAATCTTTATGCCACAGTCAGGAAATAAGCTTCTGAATATCTTCACGGAATCACAGATTTGTCAGAGTTGGAAGGAACCTCCAGAGATCATCTAGTCCAACTTCCCTGACAAAGCAGGATTACCTAAAGCACATCATTCAGGACTGTATCCATGTGGGTCTTGAAGGTCTCCAGGGAAGGGGACTCCACACCCTCCCTGGGCAGCTTCTTCCAGGGCTCTGACACCCTCCCCATAATTCCTCATATTCAAATGAGACTTCTCATGTTCCAGATTGTGCCCATTGCCCCTTGTCCTGTCACTGGGAGCCACTGAAAAGAGTCTGGCTGCATCTTCCTTCAACCCAACCTTCAGACACTTATAAGCATGAATAAGGTCTCCCCTCAGCCTTCTCTCCTCCAGGCTAAAGAGTCCCAGCTCTCTCAACCTTTCCTCATCAGGGAGATGCTCCAATCCCTTAATTATCTTTATTGCCCTACCTTTGGGTCAGACATACTTGATGTGTTTCTGTAGCATCTAGCACAACAGGGCTCATAGCCTGAATAAATACTGATAATACACTGTAAGCAATCCTCAGTGATGGTATCAAGGTTAATGTGGATTATTTTTCAGCTCTTGACCCCGTTATCTGTGAACGTCTCATCACACAGACTCATCTGATATTTGTCTTCAGTAAATTTCTGTCAGGGGAAAAGCTTAATTTTTGGGTGGCATTCCTTTTGGGAATTAAAGCACTCAGGAGCTCATTTCTCAGTGCACTTTGCTGTGCTCTGTGTGCTCCTAAATCATTCTGGATGTTCTTTTCAGCCTCTGGAGTGCATCATCCACTTCAGGTAAATTCTGTATATGATTGAAATGATCTTCCTGCAAAGAAATGGTAATTTATTTCATTTAACTATTGACTGTTTTTTTTCTGTTTCATTTGTTGCGGTGTTAGTCATAATACCAGCAGGAATTTTAGTTGCACCACTTGCCAAATAGGTGTTTTTTAAGAGGTGTAGCTCTTTGCTCATTTACCTAAGCCTTTCTTATATAATATCCTTCTGGACCTCTACCATACTGTTCAAGCTCAGCATGTACACAACCCCTTTAAAAGGCTGGTCAAAATCAGTCTTCATTTTTTAATTTGTCATCTTATTTTTAAAAGCTGAGAAAGACTTCCATGAAGAAGGGAAGAGAAAGAAACTGCAGCAGGGTCCCTGAGTTGCTTTGCAAACTCTCGTTTTTAATTTCCTTACATTTGCAAAGGAAAAGCTCAGAGCAAGTGTCAGTTTTTGGCCACCAGCTGGAAGCATAAGTAGTGATGAGTACGATGGGCAGTAAAACGCTGCCACCCAGGACTGAAGAGGGAACATCTGTGGCTGTCGGACTACTTCCATTCAGCCTTTAAACAGCCCAGCAGAGATTTGTGGATGTGCGTGTGAGGGCCTGTTCCTTATCAAAGAATATCCTTGTAATGTGTTTGGGCCTGGGTAATAATAGGCAGCATCAGTGAATACCGTTTCATTTTATTTTTTTTTTAAAGTGCATGTCTTCTAGTGAGTGATTCATCAGCTGCTGTTACAGAAAGTATGTTGGGAAGCTTGCAGCTGTGGGCTCAGGCTGCAGTTTCTGTGTCGTTGCTAGGGATTCTGCATTAAATATCCCAATTCTCTGCACTTAAAACTAGGAAAAATTGACATTCTGACTTCCCATAAGAGAATGGAATACGTGATTCACAGCCCTTCTTCTGCAACATTAATCAGGCCCTGTTTACAGGGAAAAAAGCCAAGGGGGGGGTTAGAGCCAAAGAGGTATGCTCTGAAAGCCAAATGGTGATGTCATTTGGGGCAAAACAGTAACAGCAAGCCACTTAACTGGCTGAGATGGCTTGTAGTGGGAGCAAATCCCAGTTAAAAGATGGAGAGGTATTAGGGTTTCTCTGCTGTGCCATTGACTGCCCTGGTTTTACTATGGGTTGTTTATGGAGGAGGATAACAGAGCCATCAGCTACGATGGTGAGCACTTCAAGAAGTGAGGCAGCTGAATCCTGCAGATCTGCTGTGAAACTGGGGTCTAAGAATGTCATAGTTCATGTGCTGGGCTTTAAATCCCTCCAAAATTTCTGTGTTACATGAAGTTGGTTTGGGGGGGTTCTTTCTGTAATTGTGCTATGGTCCAGTTTTCTCCTCATGAAGGATCCTTTTGTTATGTGGGTTATGACTTGAGCTGCCACGGTGCCCAGTGCTGTACATATGTGTAAGGAATTGCTCCTAATCCTGGGAAAAGAGTAGAGTTGTGATTACATCTGCAGATGGACTAAAAAAAAAAATGACAAGGGATTTTCTTGGGGTCACACAGGAAAGCAAAACCTGTGTCCCTCAGATGGGAAAGGAGCACAACTTTCCATAGCAAGTCTCCCGTGTTAGCTGGGAGGTGGTCCACCTGACTTTATATGAGACCTCTTTTACACACAGGCAGCACGAATAATTTTTCAAGCTCAGCAAAACCTGAACAAATGGGTTTCTTCCCTCTCTTCAGTTAGAGGCAATGCTGGGGCTGAGCATGTCAAGGTTTTCACAAAATGTGGTGATACTGAGGGTACTGGCAAGAAAAATGTAAAAGTTGATCCGCATCCAGTCGCTGCAAGGGACTTGCAGGAAGGTTTTCTCTCCGGCCTTTGGGCTGTCTTCTCAGGAACCTTTCTCTTTGCATAGTGGGTACTGTCTGTCTGCCTACAGAGATGTAGAAAGGAGCCTTAAGAAGGAGATTTAGAAAGTCTGACCATCCCATCTGCATACTTTATATGGCATGGAGATCTCTGGGCAAGCCAGCAGTGAGTTGTTATATCCACAGGTACCAGCTTGCACCCAGCAAGCTGAGGTTCTCTTCTCAAGCACAGGCAAAACAGGTCACTGCCTTCATCAGTGAACTACAAAAATGATTGTGATTTCCCTACATTCTTGATGGCACATGTCCTTTCCAAATAAATTCAGGTTTGCAAGTAGAATTTAAGTAGAATTAAGTAGAGTTCAAGTAGAATTCATTGGTCCTTACAGCATCACTTTACATTTTGTTCTTATTTTTTGAGCTACGATAGAAGATCCTTCTCTCTGCAAGCAGTGCCTACCCATGACATTACTCCAATGCTGTCAGACAAAAAAGTAGTGAAAAACCATGTAAAATGGTAAAATACCTTCTTGGTACTCTTAACCCAAGTTATGGTTTCTTTTGAGCTTAGAAGCCTTTCTAAACATCACATATTGTCTTACTAGGAATTATGTTCTCCTGAGCACTGTATTGAAGTTGTTAAGCTGTGGAACATCTAGACTGATAAAGAAGGGAAATTTGGTGGTTGGGCCAGAGGAAGTTCTCTGTTCCAGGTGGCTCAATCTTGGTTTTTCAGGGAAAGAGAACAAATAGCAAGCCAACCAGAATTTGGGATAATATGATATTTATCAGTCATTTATCTAGTGCTTCTCTGCCTAAGTGCTGAGGACTCGCACACTTAAGACATAGGACTGAGGAATCAAAAAAACTGCGGGCATCTGCTGGGGAGAGGAAGGCACTACCATACATCATCCACTTCAAAGCTACATCTTCAGCATCTAACCCAACATGGGTATATTTCTTCATATGATACTGAAGAGGTTGACCAGTGGTGGTGCAGAAGTTGAAAATACCAGGAGTGGTGTGTTTAGCAGAGGCAGTGGCAGATGGTTTGTTATACCTCAATGGCTGATTAAGGGTTTGCCCTGTGGTAAATCTGAAAGAAGGCTGTAGCCTCCATAGCAGGTAGAACAATTAGATAACAATGATAGAAAATAATTATTGATAATTGAGATAGAAGAACACAGAAAAGGGCACAGTGTACGGGTTGGCTGAGGATCACTGAATGCCTCAAAAACACTACTACAGAACACTCACAACAAGAGGCAGGAGGTCTGGGTCCTATCCTAAACTCTGCCACGAGCTCCTTTTATGCTTTTGGTCTTATTCTTTCATTTTCTCAAACTTCAATTTTCCTTTAATTCATATGCAAGAAATTTAGTGGTCAACAGCAGGGCATTTTGATCGCTTGGATAGCACAAGATGCCACTATGAAGGCAGGTCCTCATCTGCTTAGCTTTACTTTGGTGAAGACAGTGGTTTACACAAGCTGATGACCTGGTTCCCCCATTTCTAGTATGTCAACGCACATCCATCCTTACGCCAACAACATCCAGGCCCCCATTGCAAGCATTTAATAAGTTTAAGGAAGTTCCTGTTTTGATCTTTTGTTATAATCAGTGTTATTACGAATACAAACAATAACTAGAACAATTGTAGTCATCAATGGAGCTATTGGTGAAGAATACAGGGCTTTCCTGCTTAGACACAACTCTGAAGAGAACTGTTTACTTAGCTAGGCTGTCCTTTTATAGTTACCAACAGGAAATGTTTGCAATGTTTGTGTAAGAAGGAGACTTCGAATTATCCCACATGATCTCTTCAAAGGGAAATCTCACAGCCCTTTTTTTTTTTTTTGGTCTTAAGAGTGAGCACATCTGGTTTTGATGGACTTGCTAACCTGTCGTCCGTGTTTCTGTGGCCCAGGTTTGTCACATTCACATCTCTAAATGGAAAATCTTTGGCTGAAAACTTTCTCCAACCTGCTGGTTGGAGTGAGAAGAAGGGACAACCCATCATTGTCCAGAAACAAGGGACATCATGGTTTTGGTCAGTTACAGGAGTGGAGTACAAGGAACTCAATAGACTGTTAACAGACTAACCAGGATGTCTCTTTATAAACAATAAAGTACTGTTGCAAGCATAAATTAAGGTCTAGTTTTGTTTAGATCTCTTTCTTTTTTTGTGTGTATGTGGCTTTTTTTTTTTTTTTTTTTTACAGAGAATTATACAACAAACAAACCACAGTTCAAAAAGTCTCCCAGCCACCACCTCAGTAAATCTGTGATGAGCACAGAGCAAATATCACACCCATCTTGATCAAACGGGTTTTGCCACTTAAAGCTTTGGAATTACCTGTTAATACCCAATAGTATAAGGCTGATGGACTGAAACTTATGGCAATCTAGGTAAAGGAGAATATTAAAGCCACGAGTTCCTGTTAGCTGATAACACACAGGTAAGTGAAGATTGGTCCACAGGCACAGCAGTTCTCTTGCTAGAATTCATAAGCCAATTTAAGAGTTGAGTTCCATTGGAGTGGGAACTATTATATCCAAGTTTTACACACGGAGGAAGGGAGGTAGAGAGAGAGAGATTAAGGGACTTGCCCAGGGTCACACAGGAAGCCTGTGGTAGAACCAGGATATGAACATAGATTTCCTGAGCCTCCATTTTCTGTGTTAACCACAAGCTCTTCCTTCCTCCCTTGTTTGGGAGAAATTAGAAGTTTTCTTTAACGTAGAGAGGTGCCCTGCAGGGAACTTGGTGACAAGGTTATTTGCACACGGAGAAGTTGCTATGGGCAAGTGATGTGTGTAAGACACCAAAGTGCATCCCTGCAAGTATTTGTGTGTTTGTACCAGAAGAAAACAGTCACCCATGTAGGTGTCTACCCCTTTCCCTCTGGCACAGTGTTTTGCTGGTGGTACAGGGAGGCTGCTTTGAGGTTCTGGGGCTATGCAGTTTGGTGACTGTGGACATACCTGTGAAGACCACAATCTCTGGGAGTTGGTTTTTAACTATTGGCCCCTGTGTGGACATCTGCATTATGGATCTTAGCTGATTGCTCAAGGGCCAGTTAAAGGAAGGGCAATAGGTTAAATCAGGGAGTTAGGTAAATCATGTGAAGTGTAGATGCCTTTGCCATTGCTGCCAGCTCTGAGATGCGTAAAAAATCTTGTAATTCCATGAAAATATCTGTTACTCCATCAGTGAATTCCTTTCTTTCCATTTACAGCAGAAGTCAGACACTGTCTCCCAGGTATCAGTGGAAAAGCGTCCTACAGCATGGACAACAGGGGCTAGAAAAAGCTCCTGCTGGAGGAGCAGCTTGAGTGTCAACAGGTGGGAACACCATCCCAGCATCTTGTGATGAAAAACTCTTTCTCCTTCATCAGAGGTATACTGGGGAAAAATGGACCAGAGACAACTTATAACCATGTCTACATGCTTTTGTGAGACCAAGACTCCCTTGAGATGATGTTGCTGATTGATCTTTCACATACTTACATGTCTGAGAGAGAGATCCTTTTCCCCCGGGATTCACTGTCATAGCGGTACAGGATAACTAGGAAGAGGTAAGCAGCAGCCCGAGTTTCCTCCATTTACATGTGTAACCAAACCACCATTCACATAAGGGAATTTTTAACTCACACACATGTACACAACAGGAATTACATTGTCAGTGGCATTACCTTCAATTATAAATGACAATACTACAGTAATATGGTATTTTCTTTGCAAGTAGAAAGAAAAGGGCACTCCCAAGTAAGTTTTTGAGGTTATTTTTTTGTGGTCATCTACTCCTCTTCCTATTATATTGCCCCAACTTTAACACAGAGATCAGAGAGAGCCCTCATGCCTTTTATTCTCTAGGAATGTTGGTAACTGTGTAACTGCCACCATCTCACCTCCAAATTCATCCAGGCGGGGACCCAGCTGCTCTTCTCAGACTGCTTTTGTGCTGAGCACAGGATCTGTTCCCTCATGGGGAAAACAGAAACTTCCCAATCTCACCACAATATCACTGCTCCCTATCTATCCCTGTGCTAAACAGATGGGAGCGCATTCGGTAACCAACCGTAGGGGTTTTCCTTCAGAAGAAATGTTGACTAAAGAAGAAGACACTTCCCCAGCAAAGACTGGTATGAGATGCAATCACCCAGCCTAACCCCAGGCAGCAGCAGCAGAATGAGGGCAACCAGAATAGTCTAATGGGTGGCCTGAAAGATCTTCTGCCTTTGTTTCCCCACCAGCTGGGTCCTGGGTAAGATGCTTTTATCTGAAATGTTGAGACGAGTTTTTCTGCTTGGTTAATGACATTGTCCTTGATACAGTCTCATAAGCTGAACGCAAGCTAAGAAATCACTAGCAAGGAAGTTGTAGATGGTGCTCAAACAGATTTTGGGGGTGGGAAGAATATCAGGCATCCTGTTAAAAATTAATCTCTGGGGCTTTGGCAGCACAGTGTGAGCATTACTTCAGTGTTTTATAGATAGTTATCTGTCTCACAGGCACACCCCATTATTATAATTTTTATTGAGCTAACAAAGATGAACCCGGATACAAGGGAAAAAATATTTTTGAAAGTGCATCCTTCGCTAGCCAGATGTTTGTCTTCCTTTGGTCAAATGTAGCCTTTTCTTCCTCTCTATCTTTTTTTTTTACAGATTCCATTTGTTTCTTTGCTTTTTTTTTT
>VZRU01006702.1:33013-52404 GCA_013398155.1 Pedionomus torquatus | reverse complement strand
TTTTTTTCCCAGTAGATTCTTCTAACATGGGATTGATCAGATATTTTCTTACTGGTGTGATCTGGTTGCTGCAGAGAATCTCTTTTGCAGGTTTCTCTCACTGCTTTCCTGAGGTCACCGATCCAAATATTTTCCCACTTGAAGCTAAGATATTCAGTAACGGAGTAGGAATCTCAACACCTTCTTCCACAAAGACTTGTCTGGTCCTCTGTGCTGGCAGCTCTTCTGGCTCTTATGTTGATGTAGAGCATTGCCTCATCCTCAGCTCCTCACTTCAAGACGCTGTGTAATCTTCCAGACCACACCACTTGTGTGCAAATCCTGGGTTGCTCCAGGAGAAGTTGGGAGCCATCAATTTTCCTTGTGTTTGGGTGGTGGAGGTGGGTTTGGCACTTGGGAAATGACAGGGCTGGGAGCAGAACATCAAGATTCGGCCTCAGGTCCAGAGTTTGGCATAGTGATGGTGGAACAACTAACTCAAAACTAAGCTCTTTTTTTTTTTTCCCTCAATTTTTTATTTTATAAAATATAAAGAATGCAAGTGGACAGAAATTTTTTGTGAGTTGGTATTCGTTAGAGCACACAACTTACTCAGAAGAAGAAATCTTGAGTTGTTAAATAGATACAAAACTCCATTTTCATGTTTTAAAATCATAGAATAGAATCATAGAATCATCCAGGCTGGAAGGGACCTCCAAAGGTCATTTAGTCTGACCTCCCCACAGTCACAGGGACACCTCAACTAGACCAGGTTGCCCAGGGCCTCATTGAGCCTCACCTTGAATATCTCCAGGGAAGAGGTCTCAACCACCTCCTTGGGCAACCTGTTCCAGTGTTCTACCACCCTTAAAGAACTTTTTTCTAATGTCCAACCTAAATCTACTCTTCTCCAACTTAAATCAATTGCTTCTCATCCTATCACAGCAGGCCTTTGTGAACAGTCTCTCCCCAGCCTTCCTGAATCAAGTATATTGATATTTTTCTTTAATAGGCAGTTGAGATTCATAATATGTGTTAGTGTAGTTTTAAAAAATAACATTTAAATTGTTGAGAAAAAAAAGTACACCTGGATTTTTTTTTTGAGTGAAATAAATATTTTTGGAATTAATCTTCAAAGTCCATTAACTCAGCAGAATTTCAGAATATTTTCACTCTGAGTTGATCTAAATTGCATTTTTATCAAACTCTGCATTTTAAAAATTCAAGTGAACCAATAAATTAGTTATTTGCACAATCCTAGGATAATATTTGCCTATTTCTATCTCATCTGGAATTGCTGGAAAAACAACTATTTTGAATTTCTGTTTAATTCTAAAATGTCTTTGTTTCATTCATTCAATATTAAAACTGTTTTGATTGAAGAAACTGGTCACATGGTACACTCTCTGTTCCTTGACTAGAACAGAGCATGTGTCTTTGGGGACTATCAATCTTGAAGGTTTTTAAATCACTTCACTTCTCATTTTAGAAATACGTATTTTTAAAAGCAGTAGTCCTCTTGTGTGGACAAAGACATAGCAAAGTAAAGCTTCCTGCTGGTATGATGAGTAGTAGATGTAGAATGATAGGACAAGGGGCAATGGACTTAAGTTGGAGAAGGGTAGATTTAGGTTGGATATTAGAAAAAATTTCTTTACCCTGAGGGTGGTGGAACACTGGAACAGGTTACCCAGGGTGGTGGTTGAGGCCTCTTCCCTGGAGATATTCAAGGCGAAGCTCGATGAGGCCCTGGGCAACTTGGTCTAATTGGGGGTGTCCCTGCGACTGCGGGGAGGTCAGACTAGATGACCTTTTGGAGGTCCCTTCTGGCCTGGATGATTCTATGATTGTATGATTCTATGATTCCAAATATAAGCTCTCCTGACATAATGCACTTAATCATAAAAATATTTAGGTTGGAAAATGCCATCAAGATCATCAAGTCCAACTGTTACCCTAGCACTGCCAAGTCCACCATGAAACCATGTCCCTTAGTGCCACACTATATGTTAGTATAACTGCAACTCTTTGAGGACCACGGACCCTTATTAAATTTATGAGGGCATCGATAGTAATTGATAGAGATCAAATTCAGACCTGGCCTCCTGGTGCAAGCACTGCTTCTAATATATTTGCTACTAACAAATCCTTGCATTTTCTTAGGTGAATATTCCTTAGTATTCACTTGAGTTTCCATATTTTCTTCTCTGTCAATGAACTATTTTGATAAATGTTGATGGGGAGAGATTACAGGGGAGTGACAAGTGTTGCAGTGGTGCTTTTCTTTCAAGCAGTAACTGAAAGAGCACCATTTCTTTGCAAAAAATCTGGTGTAATCTTGCCCACTTTTCATTCTGTCCTTATTGTGCTGCTTTCCTAGTTACAAAATGACCCTCTAGAAAAAAACAAAACCAAAGTAGAACCTGATTTAAAAGCATGGGTTCTTCATATAACCCAGCATTCAGACCACCTTCTGTTATAGAGGAAACCAGCAAGACTTTTGCAAAATAGTGAAGGTGGAACAGGTTCCTCACTCCCACTTTGCTCACGTACCTAGACCAAAAGTCAACATGAAAAGCTTGGCTTTGTACTTACCTGCAGGTCAACTGGGGCAAACGAGTTAAGTCCCGGCTGCACGTCAAACCACCGCTGTGGGTGTGGGTGTGACACATGAGGACACTGATTTGCACCGTACTTCAGTTACCCAACCGATATCTTGAGTAATTTGCTCCACCGCCATGGCATAAGAAGCCTTACTCAAGGTCCTGCCTGGGATGATACATTGTCTGTGCCCCAGAGAGCTCTCAGCTGCAAGGATGAAGACAACAAGGGGGGAAAGCAATGGGGAAACTATTGCCCAGGGTCATAAAACGGGCCAGTGCTGGAAAAACTGAGTTTCTCTCTCTTTCTACTGAACCCATCCTGCTCTTGAGGGAGATGTGGGGAAGACAGGCCTAATCCTGGGGTTTTTAAAGTACAGTTCTGTATTTGTTATTTTAGCATCGTTATGAAGTTTTCTCTGAGACACTGTGCAACTGTTTGGTTCTCAGCCTAAGGTAGAGCACTCCTTGACGTCCGTAGGATTTTAAACTTGCATTAGGTAAAATATGTTAAAGCCCAGCCAATCTCCTTCAGCTGACTAATCAGGGCGAGGTGGGGTTCAGGGATGGAAGACTGACCTCAGCAAATTCACCCTAGTCAAAATAAAACGCCGTCTCTTTATTATAGTTTCACCTCAGGATAACTCAGGCACCTCAGTCATTCTGAGGTTAAGAGAAAAACCCCAAACACAGCTTTTTCAGCAGCAAAGGCAAGCCCTGACCGTAGACCTAGCTCAAGGGCCCGCCTTCATTTGGGATGCTGGGTAGATGAGCACTACCAATTAGCTAAATGCATTACAGAAGTAGTTGTGGGTATTCCTTCAGAGCCTACCCATCTCTTTTCAAACCAAGTTTGCTTTTGGTGTGCATGAGCAAGGTTTTAGCCAATCTATTGAGGGAGAGGGGAAGGTTCCTGAAACAAACTGTGAATAACTAGGAGCACACTTGCTAGAGCTACCTGTGCATGGAGGTCTGTGACCTGTCTCTAAGACAGGAGCCAGGAGGTTTCATCGGAAACGGCAGCTTTTCTATAGTCTTTAGGGCCAGCATATGGATTTTTTTTTTTTTTTTCCAATACAAAAAGCCCCCCCCCCCCTCCTCCTCCACCACCCCAGCTTGTACTAGGTTGAACCAAGGCTGAGCGAAAGCTGGTGGCTGGCAGAGCTCCAGCCGAGTGCAGAGGGTACGCTCAAAAGCAGGAAGCTGTGGCAAAGCTGAGTCGCTGAAAAGCTACTGGAGCTAATATATTGTGGTCATGGGGATAGGCAGCAGCATCCGAGTAGCGATGGGAAGACTCAGAAGCACCTTCAAAACAGGCTTGAAGAATACTGCTGATCTTTGCACTTCAGCAGGGGCCTTTTCGTGCTCATGGTTAGGCTTGAAGTGTTTAGACCGGCTTTTGTGTTGACGGTCTGGAGCGGTGCGTGTAGCTCATCCCCACGTGCGACCCGTGCCTTGCAGAAGCCTCACTTGCTCCCCGTGCACTGAAACGCAGAAGTTAGGCTTTGAAGGTGAAAGGGATGCATAGGATCGGGTTCATCTGGCAGCATTTGTGACGGCATCTGGGGCAAAGCAGGTTGTAAACGCTCGCTGGTGAAGAGCTGCCTTTCCCACCCCCATGGCCCCCGTCGCCTCTTCCCGTGGCAGTGTGAAAAGCCAGACCCACACTCGTGGATTGACTAATTCTGTTAGGGGGCAGAAAAAAAAGGTACTGGTTGTGAAGCTAATAAAAAACACCAGGTGGTCAAGATATCATGGAGGCCCATTGTTCTAGGAGATTGTTTCGTTCATTAATATGAACTGCAATGATGAGAACAGGATGCATAATAATGTCACGCAAGATAGGAGGTGAGGAGATGGAAGGGGTGAGGCAAGATGTCCCTTTCCTTCTCTGGTCACCCTTGGGAAGGGGGTGGGAGTGGCCACGTTTCAGATCTGAAGGACCGTTGGGAGCTGAGATAAAGGGAGAACTTCCACCAGTTTCTCAGGGGAGAAGTAGCTGTCACCAAAATGCCACAGTTCTTTAGAGAGCTGCAGCCAGCCCATATGAAGGCAGGGGCAAGCTCCTGTCTTCATACCAGAGCTGTGCTCTCTACTGCTCTGCATGCCTGTAGGTGCCTGCCCTTATTGCTGTCTATTTTGGGGTATGTTTTTTGGACTGTTCCATGTATTTCTTAGCACCTGGAGTGGTCATAAGGAGCCACCTGTGCTCAGTGGAGACACAGATGTAATTCCTGTGGTAATTTGCTGAGGGTCAGAAAACAGACAAACATCCAAGACTTGTCCTGGTTATCTGTTTTGTACTGACCTGTGGACCCTAGACGTACCAATCAGGAATGACTGGTAGCCTGTGTGCTGTTTTTATGTGTTTCACAGTTTTTCAGCAGTGCCCCTCTCTCAGGTGGAGGAAACTGTGAGCATGTCAAGCAGATTAGTGGAGTTGTGTCCAAATTCAACTCTCAGGTGATGCTCACTGCTTGCCCATCATCTGGGCTACAAACCTAAGGCCTAACTTGTCTAACTATAGAATTATAGAGTGGTTTAGGTTGGAAAGGACCTTAAAGATCATTGAGTTCCAACCCCCCTGCCATAGGCAGGGACACCTCTTACCAGGCCAGGTTGCTCAAAACCCCATCTAACCTGGCTTTGAACACTCCCAGGGATGGAGCATCCACAGCTTCTCTGGGCAACCTGTTCCAGTGTCTCACCACCCTCATAGTGAAAAATTTCTTCCTGATATCTAATCTAGAACTTACATTTAGATTTCCAGTTTGACGCCATTACCCCTTGTCCTATCACTACAAGCCCTTGTAAAAAGTCCCTCTTCATCTTTCTTGTAGGTCCTGTTCAGATACTGGAAGGTCACTATAAGGTTTCCCTGGAGCCTTCTGTTTTCCAGGCTGAACAACCCCAACTCTCTCAGCCTAAGGGAATATAAGAAGGATCTGGCTGAAAGACAGAGATAGATGTTCAGACAAGCAGCAAAAATTGAGGGCGATGGCTTTGGACGTAACAGGCCACCTCAGGACTCTCTGAAGGGTGATGCTTTGAGTCTGCTTTGTGTCCTAGTGTGTGTGTCCACCTGAGACAACTGGAATGACAGAGGTTTAAGTAGAGGTGAATGTCACCATTAAGTTCAAGCTGGGGTCTTTCTGGGTAGCTAGGTCCTTTGTGCCAAATCTGTCCCCAGGCAAGGTGACCGAGGAATGTGTAGTGATGGAGATGGTATCGTCAAGCCTGCTTTTACATCCCAGCTTTGTATAAGCTGTGCAGAGTGAAAAACACACTGTCTGATCCAAAATATCTTCCATGCTATACCTCTGCTGTGGGATCGTGTTCAGGGATCACCAGCTCAGCATCACCCTCAGATGCTGAGTGGAGGAGACAAGGAAACGAAGAGTCAAAATCTTTTTCCTAGAGAATATGCTCTGCAGCTTGCCCTAGAAGCAGAGTTTAAAAAAAATATAAAATAATAATTTATGTTGGCTAGAGCTGTGGTTTGGAAAGAGAAAAGGAGAAAAGAAACAAAACAAAAACACTGTCCCACAAAGAAGAGAAAACAGGAAAGGAAAAGAACAAAACATCCTGTACACAGCAGTCAGTCAGTCGAGGAGGGAGGGTCAATGTCATCTGCATTCCTCTGCTGAAGTGGGCACAGGCAGCCTTCTTCATGTCTGCGTTGCTCAAACCTCTCTTTTCCTTTCTTTTCTTCAGCTCACCCAATTGTGTGATGTCTCCTGATGATCCTTGTGCTGCATCAGGAGGAGCAAAACTGGTTGTGGACCTTCCCTCCTCTCTAGATGCTGCTTTGTGAAGAGGGAGAGCAGTGTGGCATCTGCAGGCTGTCCTGTTCCCAGCTCCTCTTCTGGGATGAGCATCAGAGAGCCCAGATTCCTACAGGACACCCACAGATGAGAGATCACCTTGCCCTGCTCCCAGATGAGGGGCAAGCACCAAGCCTGAGGCTGTGTTGTACAGTCAACATTGTGTTGTGGATGAGCTACAAATTCTATAGCCTGAACTGGAGCTGGCTCTGAGCTTAAGATGAGAAACTCGGGTCTCTCTGCACCTGCCTGAGTGAAAATGCCTCTTGTTGTCCATCACAACAGCTAAACCTAGGATGACCCCAGTGCGGAGACCTCACCGTTGTCTCAGCTCAAGAAGGAGCCAGTTGCAGTATGGGGTGGCTGGGATGGTTTGGACAGGGAGGTGGAAGCCCATGCTCTTTGTGCTGTTTATTCTGAGGTGAGGAGGGAGGACAGTGTTAGTACAGTGTCTTTTAGGAGGCCTGAAATAGAGTTGTGATCAGTAGTTTTTATGGGGGGGGTGTCATCCTCTCCTTTAAGGGATCATTTACTAACCCCAGTTAAACACAGGTGCCCCTCTCCTGGTCATTGTTTGTGTGGTCTTGCTGAAGTGGATGTGATTTCCTCCAAAACCCATAAATGTCACTTCTTAATCAGTTCCAGAGTTACTGCCTCCTTCTCCAAGCAATATGCCTGCATGAATCTATCAGTGAGCTGATGGTGCTAATCCCCTCCCCTGCCTTTCCTTCTGGAGAGGGTAAAATTAGTTTTTGAAATAGGAACAGAACATTTTCAATGCATGGTGGATGTGGCCTCATAGCTGGGAAGTTGGGCACGCTGCTCCTGCCCCATCACAGGCAGAAAGGGAGGATGGACACTTCATATATCAGCAAGAAGTGAAGCCTGAATGGATTCCCCAAAAGCTGGTACTCGTAGCATGGTCCTTGAGGCCAGCTAAACTATCACAAAAGTGCACAGTTAGATGACTTTACTAAACCGGGAAGGCAACTGATGGGAGGGGATAGCACATCCAGCTTCTCCCATGCATTTTTCTTTGGTTCTCCCTCTGAGAGTACTCCGGGAGAGTTTTTTTCCCCACTCTGCTTTTCCTGTTGAAGTTCTCTCTAATGAAAGCTTAGAAGAAACACGTTCATTTAAAAACAGATGTAGCAGATGCAATTTGAACTAGCTTCCCCACCTCCCAAAATCCCTTAAGCTTGGGGAAAGAAATTTTTAATAATGATGTATTAGGTTGGTGCTTTAAGAGGTGCTGCCTTCATACAGTATAATTTACTATAATTCCCTGCTATCCCTTGTCCTCTCATTTCCACCCCCTGCCATCCCATACCTTCTCTTTTCCAGCTTGTTTATTTTAGAGAGCAAAGCTACTTAGAATTATTTATTTTTGGATCAGCTACTGATTCACTTAGTGACTAACTCATTTCATCACTCGATGCCTCACTTTACCTATACATTAAGAAGGATTAATAGTACCTACTTTTCAGGGCTGTTAGCAGTTAAAATTAATTCATGCTTATAGTGTTTATAAAGAGATTTGAGATTCCTGGTTACTGGAGGCTAGGGAGCTGCAAAGTATCTTATTTTTACTTAATAGTGGAGCTCTTTTGGTGTAACTTTGTATTATATAAAATTACAAAAAACCTCGCAATTAGTTGGATAGTCTATTATTCCCAGGGCTTAGTTTATAATCCAGTTCAGATACAAACATTTTGTCTGCATATTTTCTCCCCCTGATGTTTCAATCAGAATTAATGGTCCTGACCTCCTTTACTGAGAAATGTTGGATGGTGGAAAATGCAGCAGTGAGTATCACAGGGTGGGTGACAGGGCTTTGCGGCTCCGTTTGGGACTCTTAAAGAAGCTGACGTGCTCTTCTTCAGAGGTGACTGCATTTTGTTGTTATTACTGCAAAAGGTGTAGCCAGAAAGCTGGGAAGTTAGACTTAACATTAAAATTTGTGACTATATTGTGCATTTACTGGAAGCATTTTGTTGGCACTGTGGGAGATTGCTGTGAGTCTACAGGAAGCGTGAGAGGACGGGAGAGCAGGAGAAGGCACAAGGGAAGAGTCTCTAAATGAAACCTGAAATCGGTCTGCAATTACTTCACGTTCACCGAGTAACCTACCAAATGATAGTGCCAGAGACCACGTCTGCTACTGATATCACATTGCTATGCAAATATTACCATTAGAAGGGCTATATTCCGAGTTGAATATCAGTGTGTGGACAGATCATCCTTTTGGTTATGCTAAAAATACCTCCACTAAAATGATTAGAAATGTCTTACTCTGTTGCCTTACCTCTTATGGCTTGTGTAATGCAGAAAATGCAGTTTTGGGCAAAATAAGTGGGTGGGATACCCCTCCCAGTGAAGTTAACATGGATTTTGCCTTTGATGTTAATGGGTGTAGGCTTTTAGATTCTCAGTCTTGTTGCCACTGGACTGGAGGCCGCGTTTTAAAATTGAACACCATGGGCTCCTGTGTTTGGGAAACTCTCAGTGGAGGAGCCAAGCAGGGTGAGAGAGCAGCTGAAATTTCAACAAGATGCAGCAGAGAGAGAAATGGGTTTTGTGCTGCCTGACCCTGATGGGCAGTCGCACGCACCCATCTTCTAACATCATGTACAGCAGCTGCACAGCGTGAGGTAAACCAGTTGGGGACAGTAACTGGGGGCACAGGCTCTGCCCTCAGCCCTCTCTATGGGATGGTGGGAATTGATTCCCCAGTGGCTACGGTCACTCAGGGGTCTCCCCTGACCTGGTGAGCTTTCTGGTTGTGTGTAGACAGCATCACAACACACAGTAGCCAGAATAAGGCCTAAAAACAAGACCTCCCTTTTACAAAAACTTGATTTTCTGGACTTAGCCAGTAATCTGTTGTCCTTTTTTTAAATCTTGGCAGACTGCAATAATTATCCAGATGACATATATTGGGAGGCCACGAATTACTAACAATTAACCCAGTTCTGGAGTCACTGCCAAATATTTGTTGGTTCGTAGAGGAAGTCTAAGTGAGTAAACCATGCTGAGTGACAATAGCTCTGCTTCCCAGCCAGACTGAACAGCTCGTAATGTAACTCAAACGTTTCCTCTTTCCGAGCTTGCTTATAAAAAAGCAGACAAGGAAAGGGCAAAAGGGACATTTAGAGGAACGCAAGACTGGAAAAACAACCACTGATGTAATGTACTTTCTAAACTAAACATAGGGCATGCACTGTTGCAGCCATTTAAATAACGATTAAAAAGAAAACCAAAACAAATAGACCCACAAATTTGTCTACTTCAGTCCTGAATACTGAAAGAAAAAGTGTGAGCAGTTCCATGTTGGATGGCTAGGAAATATTTGCTCTTGTATGTCCTGAATCATCTATGCTCCTGGTAGAGAGAAACACCAAAAAGGAGAAAAGTTGGATGAGATAGAGGGCGTAGGAACCAGAGCACACAAAGCAGAGGATCAATAGAAATATCATGGACCTCTGGTGACCATCTTATGTGGTCCTACGAGGCCAGTTGAGATGATGTCTTCGTTGTGTGAATGCACAGTAAAAGGGTCAGGCTTTGGAAAGAGCTTAAGAAGTTGAATCAATAGGATAGTGAGAGGAGGATTAATTTACAACCCCATTTCACAGAAGGATAACTAAAGTATGGAAAGATCAAAGCCTCTTTGCTGCCTACGCTTTTCCACATGTCTAATCTGGCCTGTTCACTGACACCACTTATGACAGCAGAGTTAAGTAGGTGCATTGGTGTTTTCAGGATTGGGACCGATGAGTCTTGCCCAAAATCACAGAGGAAGTGTGTAGGAATAATACCCAGATCTCTCAAGTCCCGCATCACTCTCTCAACCACAAAACCATCCTTCCTGTCTCTGCATAAAGATAGACCTGAGAGAAGTGATTTCATGTACACATGCACATACGCAGAGTACCTTATAAGGAGTATAGGCTCACTAGGGTGAAAGTTTCACTAAAAATCACATAAATTCAATAAGTCTCAGAGTGATTTTTTTTAGAAAGCAATCTTGTTTCTCTTTCTTTTTTCCCCTCCAACGTTCTTCCATTTTGGGTACCACAACAGCACTTGCTCATATGAGGTTTCTGCCGGCTTTTTATGGAACGAAAGAAAAATCACATGAATCTGACTTGGAGCAAAGCCATAAAGCTTGATTTCATAATGCAAATCATTACAACTTTGGTTCATCTGGTATGAGTCACGGGTATATTTGGTTGAATTTCATTGTATATGAAGTGAGCCTTTTTCTCTGAGAGGGTCCAAAGTAGAAACAATGAGAAATTTGTCCTCCTCCTGCCCTGAATTCTTAGGTTAAATATGAACAATGACAACTTTGATGAAGTTACCTAGCAGACTCTGCCTAGAGTTAATAGAGCAATTCTGTATTAAACTACCACACAGCTCAGCTATGTTTCCTAAGGGTCTTTCATAGACATCCTTACAAAACTGGTAGGTGACAAGCTAAGAGCCTACAAAGGGAAGAGGTTCCTCTTTTGCTGTGTCACAGAGCAGCAGAATTCCTTTCTGCTGTGAATTGTCTGGATGCTAAGAAGTTTACATGGATTAAATAAACAACTGTACAAATCTGTGAAAGAAAAGATCATCTAGGGCTGTGGATTACACAGACACATTTCTGGCTCAAGAAGCGTCTGAGCCACAAGTTGCTTGGATGAGGGAAAGACAGCTACATTAGTGAACTCCAAGATATTAGAGGTCGGTTTCCCAGAAATGCTCAGACTTGGGCTGTCTTTCCACTAAGTTAGTAAACGCTGATACCAGTGAAAGCAAAAAGAAGCCAGTGGACAGGGTGGGCTGTTCAGTCGTCTAAAAGTCAGGCAATGCACTTAATCTGGTTGGGTAGGTTTACTCTTTTTTCAGTGGGGAGATATAGGCAGCTCTGGAGACAGATTCATCTCATCCTAAGGCAGAAGTCCAAGATAAGTGGGGTCAATCACCCACTGTCTCATTTCATGACTTTAATAGAAGCCAGAGTAAATAATTTATTTGGGATGTCTAGGGCAGGATTCAGTCAGAGACTGAAATTTTGGAAGTCCACATGTGAGGAAGGTCCTTTATCTCTCTTATGAGTAAATGGAGATGTTGTGAAGACAGTCTGTGCAGCCTATGTTTCACTTCACTCTGCAGGAGACAAATTTGGTCAGCTGCAGGCCTCTAGGTCTGCAGATTAGTTGGTTTTTATTGCTGTCTGAGCTATTCTAGTGGATCTAGCCTCACCTCCAGCAGATACTGTGGCTGCAGGTACCATGCCAAACCTCCTGTATGGAAAACTGAGATATATTAGATTGTCTCAGATGACACTAGATGTTTATGTTTAGGCAGCTGAATCACATCCCTGCTCTCCGTTTACTATAGTGAATTTACATGTGTTTCAATTCAGTTGCCCCAAAATGGTGCCTAGTACTCTTTGAAGTGTCCTATGGTTTGAAGCATGGGCTTCCGACAGGTTTTGTCACTTCTACTAGATGTATAGATGGCTTGGGTATCCTACAAGTTTCTAAAATTATTGTGAACATCTACATGTGAGCAAAGGAACTAAGCCAACAGTTCACATATAAGCATCTACACACAGGCATGTCAATTTGTGTGTCTCTATCTGGAGGTGAATCCCATTTCTATTTTCTAGATGACCAAACCAAGGTAAGGAGTTCCACCAAAAATGACTTTGAAAAATTCCACCATAAGAGCACAACAGCTTCTGGGAGCACTCAGCATGCTCAATAAGGAGTTTTTTCTTTTTATCTCTTCTCTCCAGCATTTATTCTTCCAAAAGCCTTGCTTGACAGCAAGTGTAGAGCTCCAGCTCCTGAATAAGAGGCACTTGTTCACTAAGGGCCCCTCCAGAATTAATAATAAATGTCTCATGCCTACAAGAAATAGTTTTTACTTTTAGAAATACATAAACCATACAGATTTTTTTTTTTTTTTCAGAATTTAGCATTTCATAATAGTGGAAAAAAAGTTTCTTAAATTTGTAACACAATAAAAAAATCCAGCTGCTACTTTACACTAGCTCTCGGGACCGTAAACGGAAGGTGGCTTTTAATCACTGATCGGCCATTAGTTTGACAGAGCCTCTTCATCACAAACCACAAGTCACTCTTACACATGGAAGCAATTTTGATTTTTCTCAGGGAGAAAAAAAATCCCTGCTGTTTCCAAAGATCTTTGACAGTTAGGATGGCTTAGCTCAAAACTTCTCAGTTAGGGCATGTTGACGTAGATGGGCACAAACGGATGAAGTCCGTTTTGCCTACACTCCATGCTTGCTGGATGTAGGCCAGCTCTGAACTGGAAGCCAGAAATTATGTTAGGATAGAGATTTGCCCAAGCTAATAAGATCTGTTGAAGGCATTTGCTGAGAAGCAACACACGTTAGTTTGGGCAGTGCATCATTTTCATGTAGCTACAAACCTTCCATGCAGGGATTTCTAGTCTTATGTACCCATATCCAGGTACCTTCAACTTCACTAATGGGGGTTTCAAAGGAGAAAGATGTGTATTAAAATTAGCTCTAATTCCACTGAGAACTTCTGCTGACAAATTAAATGTTGGATCAGGCCCACAGTCAAGAGGTCTCAGGCTGTTTTCTTAAAAAATGTACAGTTAGGGCTTAGAGGGTAACATTATTCTGGAGATCCCTGTCCAGCAGATTTTGCTTTATAGCGATTGACTATTTCCATTTACTCTCCAACTGGCTTGGAGCACCAGCCTGTTGGAGACTAGATGGTCGTCAGGGCAGCCTGCCTGTTCTCTGCATCACACGCAGGGATAATGATGCCATTTATATGCCACAACATGCACCAACAAAAGTCTTGTTTGCTTTTTGCCATTGAGTGACAACCCAATAGAATACAAAGCCCCCAGAACTTTCAACAAGCCTCGTGCTCTTGACCCATAGGTCTGAGAAAGCTGCATGGTCTTCCACATGAAATGTGTTCACCTACGTGCTTTGTTCATCCACTGCAAGGTAGGGAGTGGAATGGTGTCTTATACATCCCTGTGCACGTTTGAAAGTTGCAGTACCCCAGAAACTAAAGCCCAGCCACGTGACCAACCCTTTTAGGCTCATCAAATGCTCTTACTTGGCCTGGTGTCCAGCCAATTGGTCTCTGCAGGTCCTCGGAGTTCCCATGGAAAATTTTTTGAACTGCATGTCACTTTTTAATAACAAAAATAATTCAAGGACTGAAGGATAGCATGAAAGATTGCGCACACTGGCTGTTTTTTTTCTCCAAATATTGATCTAATAAAAAACAAGGGCTTGAAATTAAAATGTACCTTAGATGGTAATTACGGCCCTGAGGTCACAGCTAAGTAGCAGGACATCAACAGTGAATGGTGCAGAACCTGGTTCTTCCTAAACTGGTGTGAATTGATAGGATGTCGAGTGCATGATAGTGATGTGAAGCCGGCATGGCTGAGAGTAGAATCAAGCCTCTAGTGAATTATCATTACTCAGAATTTCTCTGATTTCTGGCATGTTTATGGCAAGGTCTTTACAATATTTTAACTTTGCATTTTTGTATGTGTGTGTTTAATGTCCTGTCTATTCGAATGCTGTGTAACCACAGTGTGTTCCCCAGGGGCATCCCTCCTACATATACACAAAGTTCTGCTTAATGTTTCATTTGGATTTATTTGAATCTTTTATTATTGCAGCACTGAATGAATACTTGCATTAAAAACACTTGTTCCAGTAATTTCACCAAAAGTTTTTTGTATTTTTTTAAAAGTGACTTCATCACATGGAAGCATAGATATTGTAGACTCAGTTTACTGCACCAGAGATTCTGAAAAACCAAAGTTTTGTCTGCTCCCTAAGACTTTTAGTAATCTAATTAAACACATATAAATCCAAGTGTTGTCAGGCTCTTCATGAATGCTTAGAACTTTAGATGAAGTTTGTACCAACTTAATTTGGAGAAAAAGGTAGTATCTTTTCTGTTTCTGTTTAAAGCATCTTTCCAGTTTCTGAATGGAAATGAAAATAGTTTCTGAAAAGATCAAAAGGTTTAAACCATTTCACAAATAGCGTTCAGCACCTACCAAAAGAGAAGCTTTCATTTTTTTTTTCCCCCTAGCTTCACACAGAAAATAAAACAACACTAATTCTCTGGTTGATTTAGGTTATCTCGGAAAGGACTAAGTCTATACATGTTAATTAATCAAATTTAACTAATTTCAGTTATCCTGTGAAGATATAACATCCAGATCTATGTATGGATGAGGTATGGAAGTCTTCTGCTGGATCTGTGAATGCTCCTGGGAGGTCCTGTGGTACTTCTCGGCAGTTTCCATCAGTATTGACAAAAATGTTGACAGGTCAAGTCATTCTGCATATGACACTCATTCATTTGACTCGTTCCTGCCTTGGAACCTTTTCCCCTCTCGCTGACAGTAGAAAGCCATGGTTTCTGCACCTCCATGAGACATAAGAAGTATACACGTTTAATTGCTAGCTGGCCAACTACTTCAGGGGTTGGAGGCAGTTGGAGGTAGTCCAACTACCTCAAAGGATGGAGAATTGCAAAGAAACCTGGGAGTCTGTAAATAAAATCAGTGTGCCTAAAAGATTTTACTTAGCAAACTGGGTTTCTCTCGTACTTTGTCCCTGTTGTTGGTCTATTTTTTATTATTAAAGAATAAAAAGTGTTTAGTTTCATAAGAAAACACAAATTATCCAATTTCCCTGTCAGTGAGCCTGACAAACGTATCTATTTACCTTCTAATTTAAATTAAACTGGTTGAAAGGAAGAACAAAGAGGAATAGTAACTCCTAGGTATTACTTTCCTACAAAATCTGAGAAACGAGTGCATTATGGAGACATTACCCAAAGGCATAGGTCTAAACTCAATAATGATTTCAGACACCAGAGAAGTCACATAAGTAGTAGGAAACCAGGCTAACATTTTTGAGTTTTCACTGGCCTAGAAAGCTAAATATTCTTAGCCCAGAGTACATGAAAAGCAGTGTTTTTTTGCATTGTTTTTAGGCACCTGTTTTCCCTCGCTATTGCAGAGCAAAATGATGGCTTTGCCACAATCGCTTGACACCATCTCAAGGACAATAACAGCAAGTCATACTTTAGAGTGACCGCCTCTGCCCAGGTAGAAGAGCAGGTGACGCTAGATGTCCAGATGGTCTCTACAATTGATGTGGAGCAACAGGCACTTCCCCAGGATGACTATCCCATTCCCAATGGAACGACTGACAGGTAGATTCACTAACTGTTCAGGGGTGCCATATTCTCCACTGAGTATAAAGAAACTCTTTATAAAACTTATAAACTTATAAACTGAGTATAAAGAAACCCTGTTGCTACCTTATCCTAGAAAGCAGCAAGTGAGAGGAACCACATGGTGGTTAATTCAAGACCAATGGCTAGTTCTCTCCATGACACTATAAAAAACCCTGGATGACCTGAACTGTCCATCACCTCCTTCCCCTATGCCACCATGGTAGGTGTGACCATTAAATTAACCACTGATGTTAACCAGGCTTTTTTTTTTCTTTTTTAGAACTGGACAGAGTCCCAGAATCCTGGGAATAAAAGGGCTATTCTTGCCTAACCTGGTCAAGATAAAATCCCAGCGAGACTTTTCACTTGTAGGCAGAGAGAACCTGAAAAAGCAGTTTTGAAAAAGCAGTTTTCCGCTCCTATCTCCAGGTCTCCGCACAACCAGTCATTGGATTTCCCAGCTGCTCTACTAAAAATAAATTGATGAAAATGAAAACTTTCTCTTGGCATGGACTTTGACAAGCTTCTAATGTAGACCTGTGCTGACGCAGTCAATGAATAATAATATCAGCATAGCCAGCTATGGGAGAGGTTTATATTTTTCCTTTTTCTCTTTCCTTAGGAAGGGGGAGGGCTGCATTGTAGCACATTATTTACAGTACAACATGATTCAATTGCCAGAGGGGGAAAAAAGTCAACCCATTGTTCAAGGACTATACATGGATTGAACATTAAGAAGTAGATTTCCCTGCCTGAAAAATGTAACCCCTCCTCTTTCCCTTTGGCACAGATTCATCTGGAAGCTTTACATCTGAAACTTGGTTCAAGAAGGCAGATCAAAATCCCTGCTCAGGTCAGACACAAACAAAGGCCATCTTTGCCATGTCCTGAAGAAAGAATTTTCCTGCCTTTTGGAGCAGGATTTTCTATTATTTTTTAAAGAGCGGGTTTGCTACAGTCATAAAGAAAGCCATAAGAGAAGCAGTGTCGTAATTGAAGAGTAATTGAAGAGTAATTGAAGGGTCTTACATGTTTTTCTTTAAAGTTCCTTTGACTGATTTTTAGAAGTGGCTGATGTAAACCCAAGGAAGATGACCAGCTGCAGCTGCGGTGGGGATGGGGTATGCTCAGCCTGATGACGACCACCATGTCCTGGGCCAAAGCCTCTAAGAGCTGCAACAAGCTGCAACTCTCTACGAACTATTGGTTCAACAGGCTTGGGTGGTCATCCTTAAAACTGAAGAAAAGTAGCAAATATAAAATAAAAAATGTGAAAGATGAACTTGAAAGCCCAGAAAATATTTAACAAGTCTCTTGGGTCTCATCTTGTGAAAACACACACCAGGATGCACTGAGAACAGACAAAATGAGATCTCTCCTGTAATTCTCAAACCCTTTTGGAGGATGAGCAAAAGTGTTAGAAAACTTGTGCTATACAGCTTTCAAAATCAAATTATGACCTACCCATGGCATATATTGTTGCATTAGTAGTATAATATCTGAGTAAATGGAAGAAAATATTTTATTTCCATTGGTTTATAGAAAGTTTTAGTCTGCCAAAAGGAATGAAGCATCATCTGCAAATGTTGACGCATATTGAAATGCAGCTTGCTGAACCTGGTTGCAAATTCCCAGACAGCACTGCTAAAATAACCATCTAGAAATATCCAGGCCTTGCAATAACACCTCATTTGGTATTGCTTCTCATGTTCACCAGGTATTTGCGAAAGAAACATGCAAATAGCTGCATGAGGCAAGTATTTGCTGTTTACATAGCCATTAATGAACATTTCCAGATTTATTTTTCTCAGTGCTGCTTTCTCAAACTGAATTACAAGTGCGAAAACAAGATTGTGGTCGTATCATGTTTAAACAGGCAAAGTTTCAAACGTGAAGCCACATCTATTATTCAGCACCCTCTTCTGAAAACATTAAAAGATACCCATTTGAACTTTGTGGTTATTTTCGTCAAAAGACAAAGCTTCTTCAGGTTGAATTCTACTCTGAAACAAGGGTGTGAGTAACAATTTGCTTTTCGTGTGGCGTAGTGTTACTGCTTGTGAATCTAGCAGCTCAGGGCTCATGGATGCTGCGACTGTATTCCCCTTCTCTCCCTTCTCTCCCTTCTTCGCATCCCTGGGCACCATCAAACAATCCAGCCCCTTCACTCGCTGAAATGCCCTGTTGTTCCATAACCCAGCATCTTAATCTGATTGCCAGGTTAGTTTTCCTCCAGTTGAGAGAGCTAAACTGGCCCAGAAAGGGACCTGAGGTGCCCTGGGAGCTGGTGGCAGTGGTGGAAAGACAGAGGTAGAGGTGGAGGAGGAGGAAGGGAAGCACTGAAATTAATTCAGCTGTGTTATCTACCTGTGTACCATGTGCAGCTATGCAGAGATTTGACTGAGTCAGTCTTCTTTGCACAACATTGTGGTGGAAACTAAGGAAAGAAAAGACGCACTTAAAATAGGGGTTGAGAGGTCACGCTGTTTGCATCTTTAGGCATTTAAAAACTTTTGTAAATCTGGCTGGATTCGATTAGCTTTAATTTTAGACTCATGTTCAACCTTAAGAAGGAGCGTAGCCTCCCAGAGTCCAGTGAATCTGCTAATCTGCTTCCATTTTAATGCATGCTTATGTTCTTTGCTCAGAACGAGTAGAGGAAAGGACCTGATAAAAAATTAATAAACACAGATTAGCTGTGTGCACCAATTCTTTTCTGTGCTGTATCAGCAACCCTGCCTCACTGTCTTCCTATTCATTATTGAATGAGGTTTTCTCTAGACTGTGAGATAGATGTGAATTCAGAGATGGAACTTGAAGGTAAAAACCTTGAAAGTTGCTTTAGGGAGTTAAAAGTATTCTGAATAATTGTTTTTCTTGAACTATCCCAAATAGATGTAAAGTTAGGAAAGTCAGTCTCCTTATCTGTAGGGACAAGAGTTCATTTGATGGAAATCTGAGCTGAAAATTGTGCAAGACTAGAGCCATTGGAATGGGAAGTCAAGATTATTGTAATGTGGTGGAGTCCAAATAATGATTTTTTTTTTCTTCTATCTCCCATTGGTGAGAAAATGAAAAAACACCTGCACAGCCAAAATTCTGAACTGGTATGTAGGGTAAGTGGAACTGACAATTTCGGTTTGACTTCATCAATTTGATTTGATTTATAATGTAATCCTGGACTAAAATGGAAATGTTTTAAATATGGCAACAATACCTGACACAAGAAATTTTCATATTTAGATTTTATTGCAATTAAATTTTTGGAGGATATTGATGAGATGAAATCACTGTTTTCTAAAAGAATGAAGTTGTTAATCCCCAGTGAAACATTTGGCTTGAATTATCTCTGACTTGCATTTATCTAATTTAGGAATGGTGCCATAAAGTCACCTGGGATAAAGTCTTGAAACTGAGACGGGAGTATGTGTAGTGAAGGGATCTTTTAAATGTGCCTTTTGGTATTGATTGACTCTTAGTCTTCCAAGAGTGGCAGCAGAAATCTTGAATGAGCAGCAGTTATTTCTTGCCTTCATTTCTGAAGCCAAACTGACGGCTTTTACACCATCCTGTATCTTTTCAAGTCTTTTTCCTTGCTTCAAGAGATATTTCTGTTCCTCCACCCAGCGCTGTGAATGACAGAAGGAAGAAACAGCTGCACTTTCCAAGAATGTGATCACCTGAGTTTCATGATGTTTTCTTTCTTTTTT
>VZRU01006702.1:0-27067 GCA_013398155.1 Pedionomus torquatus | reverse complement strand
TCCTCTATTACAAAAAAAATATCTCAGTTTACATGCCAGTCATCTTTACATGGTTAAATCCATTGTTGGAATCTCACACAGTAGCTTTTCAGCCCTTCCTAAACAGACATCAGTTTCCTCTCATTGAACTTGGTTAGGTCATTTCTAGGATTTTGTAACAGTTGCCCTTTAAACAAGAAGTCTGAAATCTTTCTAAGAAATAAGCACACTGTTTCTGATTCTACAGAGGAAAGGAAAGGAAAGGAAAGGAAAGGAAAGGAAAGGAAAGGAAAGGAAAGGAAAGGAAAGGAAAGGAAAGGAAAGGAAAGGAGAGGAAAGGAAAAGAGAAGAGAAGAGAAGAGAAGAGAAGAGAAGAGAAGAGAAGAGAAGAGAAGAAAAGAAAAGAAAAGAAAAGAAAAGAAAAGAAAAGAAAAGAAAAGAAAAGAAAAGAAAAGAAAAGAAAAGAAAAGAAAAGAAAAGAAAAGAAAAGAAAAGAAAAGAAAAGAAAAGAAAAGAAAAGAAAAGAAAAGAAAAGAAAAGAAATCTTTAGCTATTAAATGGAAGGTCACATAAAGAAAAGAATTGTAACTGGACTGATAACCGTGTCCCTTAAATTAATACTGAATAATTGGAAATGATAATTTGCAAGTGACATTTCTTGCATGGTTAACCATGGTATAGGCTTTATTGTTATATTGTTAAAAATGAATAAGTTGCTGCACAACTGCTAATAACATTTGTAGCTATTGAAGATAAGGCAACAGTAAGGGATAATCAAACCACATTCTACCAAGTATAAAATGACTATGTAAAACGACGTCTGTAAATCAAAGCTTAATTAGCTTGATGTAATTTACAATAACTGGCCAGCCCAAGTTTTCCTCAGGCAAACTGCCCCGATGGAGCCGGCTGATGGTACAGTCAGATGGGATGTTCTGGCTGTAGCTGAGGTAAAAGGCTGTTGCTCCTCATGCCTCAAGTGATTGTCCCCCTGCAAGTGCTCATTGCACCTTCCCATCTGCTGCCATAACTGCTCCTGTCATTGCTCCCTTACTCTGGTATTTGTCCATGTTATTTGGGATTAATAAACTTGTTTGAAAAAAGTGAGAACCTTTTGGAAGAGCTCCTTACCACAGCTCAGGAGGTTATTGACCTCCCCCAGATCAGGAGATCAGATTTGGGAATGTGGTGTGGGATTCCCATTTTGAGTTGGGTGCTGTAGATGTGGAGGGAGCACAGAAGAGAAACACCAAAAGGATTAGAGGCATGGGGGGAACGCCTGATGGTTTAAGAAATGAAGAACTTAATTTATTTAGCCTGTATGAAAGAAGACTGAGAAATACTTTGGTTACACTGCATAACAGAGAAAATGCGAGATACGAAAGGGCAGTTTAATCTGCCAGAAAACAGATAACATGGATATGAAAGCTTGATGAGTTCATCTTAGAAATAAGGCAGATGCCTTTTTAACAATGAGGCTGATTAAGAAATTACAGAACGGAATGATGGAGTCTCCATTTCCTGATGGAGGCCATTTAATTTAAATGGAATCACCTTCCAGGGAGAGATCTTAGTCCAGTCCAAGTTACTGGGCTAGATACAGGCCTAACTGGACAAGATGGAACAGAAAGTCAAATCAGATAGTTTGCTTTTTAGTAGTAACTTTAAAATATAATAATTAAAAACACTGTCCTGTGGTTACTACTAGAGACAGTATTAAGGAAGCTAATATAAAGCTATTTAATCTCATCTCATATCTCATCTCATCCTTCACTGAACTCTAATTTAGGATAAAAACATGTGATTCCAGTAGGTAATCCAGGTTTCTCTCCCTTATTTTATAGCTAGGCTATTGGAAGTGTTGTTATTATTATCACCATTAAGGCTTAAGCATATGTTTAATGTGCACTTAAACACTTTTTTCAACTTGGGGCCTTAATCATCATAGTGTAATAAGAACGGAATCATTACAGTGCAGCAGATTAGTTCCCAGAGCTGCCGCACCTTAGGCAGCGATGTCATTAATTCATCTAAACCAAGCAGCACTGGGCCTGGCAGGTATTTGGAAGGGAGACCTCCAATGCAAATGTATGTTTTTTAAATTGACTTCTGTTGAGGCTGCTCATGTACCTACTAAATGTGTGCACTGCAATTAAAAATAGAGATGGAGAGCAAGCTAACAAGAAGGTAGGAGAACAGTAATGTAAGAGGTGCGATTGGAACTGACATAGGAGGTAGGTGTGAAATGAGGACGTGCAAGAAAACACACAAAGTACGAATCGGGTTTCAAATCAACAAGTAATATAAGTGCTTCTTTCCACAAATTCCTCAAGCCCCCTGATTTTATTATCTTCTATACAGCACAAAACATTTTGTCTGTACATGTCAAATTCATTTCGTGAAAATTACTTCTACTGAACCACACGTGGTTCAGAAAATTCCCTGGATTTTTTCAGAACTATCCAAAAAAGTCTTCATTCTTTACCATCAGCCATGTGCTATCTAACTGGGCTTAGACAGAAAAGGTACATCTGAAACATCTGTATGATCATCCTTGTACTATCAACACGCAACTAATTTGAGGAACAACTTCCTACCGAAACTTCCTAAATGCAGTCTTTAGGCAGAGTATAAAATAAATAATTTCCCAGGCATGTTCTCTAATATATTATGAACTGCAAATGTTGGCCAAATCTTTATCATATTTGGACCTTTGTGAAGTTTTTCTTCTGTGCAGCTTTTTGGGCATCATTTGTTCAGTGGTGACTCTTTTCTACTTTCAGGCTATTCTTACAATTAAACTTTTCAGGAGTTAACAACTTCATAACTCTACTTCTATGTCAAATATGGTTGAAACTGGTCCAGACTCAGAAGTTCTCACTGTGAAACAGGTAGAGAGATACAAAGGCACAGAGAGTGTCATCTCATGTACTTTATCCCCTAAGGAAACCGTATTAAAAAGGGATTGGTTATTTATACAGATATCAAGGATAACAATACAAACCATAATTAAAGACAATAAAACTATTGGAAGGCATATTAAACCTTGTACTTCAGAGCTTAAGCTAAACTCTAGCTGTTAGAGAGGATTACAGCTCTATATTAGAGCAAATAATTGATTTTCTGGGTCACTTCACATTCACTACAAAAATAAAAAAGTTTTTTTTTTTTTTATTTTTTTATTAAACAAAGGCTTCAATTTATTTTTCTTCTCCCTATTCTTGATTTTTTACCTGCCTGTAATGATTTGACAACATTAATCAGAGTTACCCAAAATAATTTTGGGGAATTGAAACTTATTCTCTTGTGCAGCACAAAGATTTAATACAGAATTATTTCTTCCATATGTCACTAAGAAGGGGAGCGAGGTAGGAGTCAGGGAATATTTAACTGATAGCTGTGGTGAAGATTTTTATTTCCTCCTCACAGTGTCCTCATCTTCTGGCTTGGGATTTGGCTGGAGAGGGACACTGAGCTGGATAGACTAGGGTCTGACCCAGACAGGGTCATTTGAAGGACACCATGGTCTGGAGGCCTTCCTCCATGATAACATGAATGGTTAGTTTTGGAAAGAACCTTAAAGATCATCTAGTTCCAACCCCCCAGCCACGGGCAGAGACACCTCCCACTAGACCAGGTTGCTCAAAGCCCCATCCAGCCTGGCCTTGGACATCTCCAAGGATGGAGCATCCAGAACTTCTCTGGGCAACCTGTTCCAGTGCTTCACCACCATCTCAGTGAAAAAATTCTCTCTGATAATGAATCTAAAGCTATTCTCTTCCAGTTTGAAACCTTTACCCTTTGTCTATCACTACATGCCCTTATAAAAAGTCCCTTTCCAGCTTTCTTGTAGGTCTTGTTCAGATACTTGCAGGCCACTAAAAGTTCTCCCCAGAGCCTTCTCTTCTCCAGGCTGAGCAACCCCAACTCTCTCAGCCTGTCCTCATAGCAGATGTGCTCCAGCCCTCTAGTCATCTTTGTGGCTTCCTATGGACTTGCTCTCACTGGTCCATGTACTTGTTGTGCTGAGGAGTGTACAGCAGTGTGCTTATCAGTAATACCTGATCCAGATCTGTTTGATCCAGATGTGACTATTTTTCTTCATTGACTATAAGGAGAATGAGGGTCTGATAGCTCTGGTTTGTAGGTGGTATGTGCTGCTCATCAGTCTCTTGACCTTATAATCCCCAAGAGGTGAGATATTTAAATAGGCCCTTGTGGTGGACAGTGTGAATATGACTTTATGTGTCTACAAACTGACGTACAATTCTCCAGGGTTAGGGTTACACTCACTGGAGGAAAAATTCCTGCTGCTGAGGCTTCTCTCTGGCAGTCTGCCAAAACTTCCTTCTTCTAAGATTAAGGGTCCTGTGACAACTGTTTACTTACTTGCAATTGTGTTTGATTTAATGATTTTAGTTGGAAATGGCTGTGACTTCTGCTAGGAAATTATTATGGGGGACTGACGTCGGGGTTTACTTTGATTCTTTTCTTTAACAGGATATCTCCTCAAGCCAAGGCAGAGGCATGCAGAGGTACCCAGCTGGGTGTCAAACTATGGCATTGGCTATGGAAAGCCACGAAGCACTGGCAGTATCTTAGAATTACAGAAAAGTTCGAGTTTGAAAAGACCTTGAAGGTCCAATCCCACTGCCATGGGCAGGGACACCTCCCACTAGAGCAGGTTGCTCAAAGCCCCATCCAACCTGGCTTTGAGCACTTGCTCCAGACAGGGAAATGTTCGTGCTTCTCAGAGGTTCTCTCTGACCTGCCTCGATCATTGCCTTGATGCAGTCGTGCTCCTCCTGCTATGCCAGGTAATATGGGACTGTCCCACCACCATGAACAGTTTCTAAATCTCACTTCTTCCACCACCACGTTTCTGAGATCTAATTTTTCTCACTTCATTCACGCTCAGCTATACAAGCCAAACAGCAGATGAGGAAGGAAATCTCAATGTCCTTGCACTACTCGAAATTGGCACAACTTCTATCTGTTGGCAGATCCCAGCAGTAGTTTCATCAAGACACAAGAAAAAAGTTTGTGGGTCCTGGGAATGGGCATTTTGTAACATGCTACGATCTTGCTCAGGTGACTCAATTAAGTGCAACACATTAATGGCAATAATTCATTGGACTAAGATAACGTGATACCTGGCTCACATCCTCACTCTGAAAATCTAAGGTAACGTGTCAAGAGACAGAGGGTAACTCATTAAGTCCTAGAACAGCCTTTCTTCCTTGTCATGTATCTTTCCCAGGATTCTGCACTGAGTTTATGGAGAGGTTTATATGTGAAAAATAAGACTTATCTCTAAAACAAGGAGAATCATGCTCTAAGCAACCACGATACATAAATATTTACACAGACAGCAATCAAATCACATCCGTTTGATTCAGGAATATTAGGTGGACATTTCTTGATGTACATTTTATTTCTCTTTCTCCACCCCTAAAAAAACCACCCTAAAACCAAATTATAAACAACAACAAAAAATGTCAAGGGACAACCACTGAATAACAAAAAGAATAACAAACTGCTGTTGCTGCAGTTTGCGATTCCTCTTCGCCCCAGCACATCTGCCGCTGAAAATTCCAACAGAGGATTTCGCAGCTCTAACCGTGGCTAAGACACTGCCACCTCCACTCATCCCTTTCGTGACAGCCAAAGTGTGAGCTGACCATGTAACTCACTCAGATGCCTCATCTTAGCGTCCAAAATTTGTGGGGATGAGTTTGGATTCTGGCAGGTCAATGGTTCATCTGTACAGTGGTGGCAGTAATTCCTCCTAGCTGCCCTGTGCTCCTGTGTCTCCTGACTGTGAAAGCCAGTATTTAAGAAAACCCATAAGCCATTTCTGCTGCAGAGAAGATAGATATGTACAAATGCATATAGTTCAGTTCATCTGATGCAGTTATAAAAGCTTAGTGAGAAGTAACTGCACTGAAATGAATGTCTTACTCTCAAACAGGGAGGAAATAGGAAACAGCTTCTTTAATAGAAGAAAATCTTCCTTACATAGAGGAGACCAGACAACCAGTAATCCCAGTAAATGACTTCCTTGGCATTAGTGATGCTGTATTGATTCATCCCAGCAGTGAATTTGGCCAACATTTTGACCAGATCATATTACAGCAAACACTGCTCAGAGCATCTTCAAGCAAAACTGGAATATACCTGAATCAAATAACCAAGAGGAAGTGCTTGAAGCAGGCTATGGTTTTACTTGGCAATAACAAAATGGCTTTATAAAGCACAAGTTCGGGTTGGGGTGCTAGAGGGCTGCCACTGATGCAGAACCAAACCCCTAAGATGAGGGACACTAGAAGCATCTCATAATGCTTTCTGCTGGCCTCTTGGGGAGGCACTTTGTTTCCTCATATTCAGATACAGAAGCTCTGATTCTTCACCATTAAACTAGAATAAAAAAAAATCCAAACTAAACCCAAGTCTGAATTTTTGTTTTCTTTTGAGGGGGGGAGATGACAGGAAGGCTGGTTTTGCTGCAGATCTCAGCATTTGAAATCCAACAGGACCTTTCGGTACAAGAGCTTAATTTGGACTTGATGGGAACCCAGTTTATGAGTTTAAGTCACTGTTGGCTAATACAGCTTGAAGCTGTTCCACAATAAAGCGTTACATTCAGCCGTGAGAGTTATCGTTGGGACCCATCTGACCTTTCCCAGGTAAGCTGGAATTGCTTAACGCCATGGCTACCCCAAAACTAATAGAACCTTTCAGCATGGCTTAGGCTATCACTTCACTTCCTGACATCAATTTCTAAAATAAAATAGAAGGCTAATTGTTAAATCAGGTGAGTATTTTTTTCCTCCTCCCCTGAGATATAATGGTCAAATACATTTTCAAATCCAAACTACCAACAATGAAAAGGTAGAACTGAAACACACAAATAAAAAGGGAAGCTCAACAGTAGGATGGAAGCTCAACTAGAATTTACCAGGCCAAATCTATCAGTGCGGGTGGGGATGGCTGTTAATTGCAGTCACCAGGCCTAAGGTGCTGTGGTCAATTTTAATCAGTGTGGTTGGAAACTTCAGGACAAAACTGGAAATGCAGGAAACAGAGCATAACTCCCAGCCTTCTGGCACCCCAAAGTCATTTTTGTCTCATCATCATATCGTCCTACTGTACGGGAATGTTTTTAGAGAAATGCAAGACCACATAGGCTGACTAAAGCATGAATCCTTCAAAAACTACCTGGCATGTGGTTTTGAAACTGAAGACAGTTGCTAATAGGATGCTTAGCATATTTTCATTGGCTTTTGAGATGTCTCACAAAGCAATGCCAGAAGGAACAACAGGAGCAAAAGAACTAATCCAAGTGGGCTGAACCATACCTGTTGCTCCTATCAGGAGGATTTTGGATAAGGAGCAGCAGGCGATGAGAACACTACTCTGCGCATATGAGACCCCACCTGGAGTACCGTGTCTAGCTCTGGAGTCCTCAACAGAGGACTTGGAATGGGTCCAATGGAGGACCACGAAGANGGTGGGAGGTGTCCCTGCCCATGGCAAGGGGTTCGGAACTCAATGATCTTTAAGGTCCCTTCCAGCTCTAACAATTCCATGATTCTATGAATGATGGGTGTGAAAAGGCTCTTCAAGTGGATGGAGGAAATGAAGATAAAAAGGTAGATGAAGAAGTGAGGAAATTAATCAGCATCACAGGTTTAAATCTCTGCTGAGTGTCCTGAAGATATGAACTCAACCTAAGCTATAGAGGATGCATCAGAACCCAGACTGTAATGTTTCAATAGCCAGTCTGAATATGTGGAGACTATCAAGAAGAGGGAACCATGAAGTGTACATTTCAGGGCAGCTGGGGCTGTGATCACTGGCCTTGAAGCAGTAAACACAGATGAAAAAAAGGAGAGTTCCTGCCACAAACCACTTCTAATCTCAGTATAAGGTACAAAATATCCTCTAATCGACACCCACATTATATGAGGTGGGGAACCCCCTGTCTAGGTTAGGCAAGCGTGCCCCTTGGTAGTGCTGGCGTTTCTCGGCTGCTCAGCTGGCCCTACAACAACTGGCAGGGATGATCCCATTTTGGGTCCCCATCAAAGCCACCCTTTTGTAGGCAACATGAGGAAGCCAGAGGCACCCAGATCGCTGGCAGAGGATGGGGCAGGTCTGCTGGAGTAGACCTCGGGCGCGATCCCCGGGAGCACTGCACATGGAGCTTCCTCCAGAGCTTGGCCAGCACGCAGGAATCTGATGTTTAGAAAGCCATTTTCCTGTCCGTATAAACAATTCGACCACAATAGCCCAATTCCTGGCTCCGAGGCCTCATTTAAATGTTGGTCAGTTGAGGCCCACAATTAACATTTAATTAGTAAACTCATTACAAAGGCAGGAAGTCTCAGACTTTCCCTTCATTCTCTTTCAGGCCTCCAAAGGGAAGGACCAGGCCCGTCTTTGGCTTTCGATTCAGTAGACGGGTGTGTTTTCTTTTTTTTTTTTTTGTTCCCTGTGCCGATTTCCCTCCGCCTGCAGAACAGTTGCTTTCCCTGAAAGAAACAGGCATGGCCTGAATATGTTGAATATTTGTCTGGAAATAATCTATTTAACATAGATATTTCCAATTAAGTTTCAGCAGGATGGCTTCTTCAGTGCCATGGGGATGCTGAAAGAGCAGTGTTTTTCAGGGATGAGATGGTGAAGAGCCTGGTCACCTGCCCTCACAAGCCTTTGTGGTAGAGAAACAGTTAAAAAAATGTGATTTTATGTGTGACGCTGGAAGGTTACGTCTCTTGTCTGTGACAGCCAGGATGAAAGCAGTCTCAAAAATATGAAGGGAAAGTGGTGCGGGTTGAAATCCAGAGGAAGCACTAACACAGGGGATGAGAGTAGACTATGCCTGTGGTGAGGTATCTTGCTGGAGACGTGCAATAGGACTGATAGGAATGGGTTAAAAACCAGTATGGGAGAGGGACTGGGAGTTCTTGCTGTAGATTACCTGATGGGGCATTGTTCATTCATCCATGAACACAGGACCTCACCTTTGGCCACCTAGTTGCTTTTCATGTGATTATTAAGGGAATATGAATTACAAGTAGAGCTTGTTTTTAGACAATGCTAAAAAAGTCTGAACTTGCTGATTTGGAGTACGACAAGGCAGACTGTAGCACAAATGCTTTTCCAACACTTGTATTACTCTATGGAAATTTATTCACCTGATCATGCCCTGGAGTAGGGAGAAAAGCAAAGGAGTCAACACAAAAAATAATAATTGCAGAACAGGTTTTAAAAAATTGTTTCTTTCTTTTTTCTCAGTATCTATTTTACATAGCAGCACAAAGCAGAGTGTAAAAGTCTTTTGGCTGGCATGATATATTTTGCATTTTGTAACTTTGAGGAGATTTTCCTAAAGTCAACTTTGCATTTCTCTCAAAATGGAGAGCTGTAGGGCTAGCTATACCATCAGTCACATAACTGTTGTATCCTTTTGCAAAGAGGAACTGTGGGGAGCAGGAGATATTTGAGTTGTGAATTGTCTGTCTTACCTTGTCTGTCTCTTGTCAGAGATGAGGAGATTGAAATAATTAATTATTTCATTATATGAATGTCTGAAATTATAACCATCCCTTTCACATTGCGATCTGGCCATGTAAACAGCAAACTGAATTTGCGTTCGTTGTTTTATTCCATATTATGTCTTTAATTCATTGTTTTGTCAACATTACATCTTAAACATTTTTTCCCCCTGTGTGCACAGAATTGGAAGGAGACAGCTGACTTGTAGTGATTTATGGGAGTGCTTAGCCCTGGTTTGTTTTGGCTTTGCACAAGTGTTAAAAAAGCATTTATTATCAGGCAAAGAACTTCTAATGTGCAAGGACAAGGACTTGAAAAAATCTTTTCCTTAAGGGACTTTCACGGGTCTCTGAGTATGGACAAGTTATTGAGGCCACATTTTTTTTGTTAGGTATCTAGGTCAATATTTAGCAGAATTTTGTTGGAACATCCTGTTTCCTCTATATTTCTTCTGCAGAGAGAGATAAGCTACTGCATTCCTTTATCCAAGGCATTTACCCCTGTCCTCATCCACACCAATTCCACTCCCTTGGACAGATCGTGGGGTGAACAGAGCCACAACTTTAACTCCTTTTTTCATACTTCCCACTGGTGCTTGCTTTGAAATTTACTCCCAGCAGTAGTTCTGGAAGTTATCCAGAGGATGTGGAGACAAGAACGGGTGGACCATACAATCTCCTGCTACCCTGTGTTACTAAATGTGGGAGTTACCTGACCAAAAGTATTCATTTATAGGATAGATACCCACACTCGAGCAAATCCCCTTGGATCCCTTGCTAGAAAATGGAGAATAAACCAACAGGGTCAGTAGAGACTGAGGTGTGATTTACCTCTTTCAGAAGTGGAGAAATCATATGTTTTCCTCCAATGACTGCAATGACTAGATCTTCTTAGATCATAATGGTATCCTAGACATTCAGTTGGAGGTAGGCACCAGCATTGTAGTCATCTCAACTTAGATGACATCCAATATCTGATCATCTTTGTGGCCCTCCGCTGGACACATTCTAGCAGGTCAGTCTCCTTTCTCTGTTGAGGACGCCAGAGCTGGACACAGTACCCACCACTCCTCAAAAAAACAGTTTTCTTTTAAAATTTTGTATTCTTGGCTTCAGAAGTAAAGGAACCCTGGCAGAAGATAATGAGCTAATAGGCTGAGCCAGTTGGTTTATAAAACACATGAATCTCTGAAACAGTAAATGACTGGCTTTGTAATAAAGTCACTGCAAATAAAAGCATAGTTTTAGTTGCATCGGTTCACTTTTCTTTTACCATTTTTTAAAAAATTAAATCAGGAATAGAAATAAAACAGCCCAGAGTTCATGACCTGCTCAGGAATGCAATTAGCCCATAAAAATCATGACTGGGATTTGTTGCAAGGTAGAAACATGATCTCTTGAAAAAAAAAAAAAGTTGTCCCTTTGCAAAGTACCAAATGATGAGGAAGAACAAAATAAGGGAGAGATGAGCGGTTTTTATTTTAACCCCATTTCCCTCCCTCCTCAACCAGAAAGAGCTGTAAAAGAAAAGACCCATCACCTCCTGTAGTCAAGTTTCACAGCAAACAAGAAGTCCCGAGCAGCTCTGTGATTACTTTTATCTCTGTGAGACTAATCCCATGATAAACCTCTTGTTTCCTATACTTGATGTACCACTATTTTACTAGTCCTGAATGCATCAGGCACATTGTGGATGGCTCACTACGAACAAACAGAACCTGACAGTTTCCTTCCTTAAAATAAACAGAAGTGGTACTTAGACACAGTTCAAAGAGTTTAGCACTCCCAGAATGGCTATTATTACCCTTTAGGTGGGCAAGTAGACCCAGTTTTTCATTCTAGTGAAGGCAGCCTTTTTTTAATTTTTCTCCTTTCCCATTTTTTACTGGCAGTAAAATGACTACATAATTACCAAGCCTGCTTTTTTACAGTCCTCTGTTTCCACTTTCCATGCAAAGTGATCTATCTGTTTACACCCCTGCTTTTTTACTTCCACGTCCTTTTCTGAGAAAAAGTCATACCATTCGGACTTCTCAGAAAGTGTTTTAGCGATGCTTCCCTCCCTCCTCAAAGCTACACAGTGCTGGACTGCTACCATCAACAGGAGAGATGGTCTTTAAAGAATATTACAGTGACCTCTACGAGGTCTTTGCTCCGAAGATTTCTGAGGTTTTGCAGTTATCAGTGATGTGAAGGAAACCTACCTACGTATTCCCCTAGAGGCTTTTACTCATGAATGGTCACAAATTCTGCAGTACCTACAATGGAAATGAGCTTTTAAAAAGACCTCCAGTGCCCTTTCTACATAGAGTTCATAAAAGAAGTACTGTGAAGTAGAGTGTAAATTAAAGTTTGGTTGCTATTCTGAATAAACCCCTCACTTGGAAACTCATTTATCATTAAGGTCCGTGTTGATTCTATGTGAGTATCTAGGACTTCTGGGTTATAAACCAAGAGGATGAGTGGAAGGGAATTTATATCATCTAACATTGAATATCAAATGTTTGATTGATGTACTGGAACAAGCCCAGTGGAGGGTCACCAAGATGGCTGGGGATGGGAGCACATGGTGTAATAGGAGAGGCTGAAGGTCCTGGGCCTTGGCCTGCTCAGTTTTAAGAAGAGAAGATTCAAGATGACATTATGACTTATGATATTACATACTCCAGCTACTTTATGGAATTGTGTAGAGAAGATTGAACCAGACTTTTCTCAGAAGTGCACAGCAACAGGAATAAGGCAACAGACAGGAAAACTCTAATAAAATATTAAGGACACTTTTTTTTTTTCACCTTGAGGGTGGTCAGGTAGTGGAACATAGACCTGTAGGAGCTGTGAAATCTCCATCCTTGGAAATATCCAAACCTCCACCAGATGAGAACCTGAACAATTTAAGCTAAATTCAAGAATGGCTCTGCTTTGAGTGAGGGGTTGGACCAAGTGATGTCCAGACCCTTTTTAAAACCCAAATAAAATTTCTATGGCTTATCAAAACTTGATCTATCTTGGATGTCTCCATAAAATGCATTCTGCCATCCCAATAAAGGTACCTAAGATAGTTGTGTTTACTGGCCCTGCCAGAGACTGGCAAACATTACACAAGGCATCTCAAGTGGCACTTTGGTCCCAGTGTCTTACTAGTAAAGAAAAACTAGCTTTTTCCAGTGGCTATGTGAACCTTTTCCCTCAGGCAGTCAAGAACCAAAAGACCTGAATAAAGACAGACATTAATATACTATAATGTACTTTTTATATTAATAGTGTCCTGCAGGTCCCATTGTGGTATATGTGGATGAGTGTTCCCAAGAAGTTGGTTGTTATGTCTTCTATAGAAAATGTGTTTTTGTTGTTAAAAAAGGAAAAAAAGACTGAAAAAATGAAAGTTGGGGCTTTCAGGAGGAATGCTTGCAGAGTTTGTGGGGGAAACTTGAAAGATTTCAAGTTCTTGACAAAAATTTCCTGTTTTCCACAGGAGGTGCATACCTCTTCTGATGGAATTTGTGCAAGTCCTCAACTGTCAGTTCAGACTCATAGAAACATAGAATGATTTAGGTTGGAAAAGACCCTTAAGATCATCAGGTCCAATCTTAAATCTATCATTGCCAAGTCCATCGCTAAACCATATCCTGAAGTACATGTCTTTTAAATACCTCCAGAGATGGTGACTCAACCAGTTCCCTGGAGCAACCTGTAGTGATAGTCAAAAGAGAAATATTTTGACCAGAACTTAAGAACAGGCCAAAGAAGAGACCTCCAAAAAGAAGCCTATTCAGATCCCAAATGAATCCCTCCTACCTCTTAATGAAGTACTCCAAAAGGGCCAAAGGTTCAGGGAGATGTAAATAGGTGAAGTTTAGGCCTTAAACAAGTGCTGGAAGGGGAAATTGAATGTTTGCTGGTACTGCTGGGCTTGACACAGGTAAGAAGAGGTGGATGTGTGAATGTTGCAAGCCTTGTCGACTAACTCATTTGTGCAGATACCATGCTTAGCATTAGATTTTTGAAAAAATGTTGCTGAGGTAGCTCTCCTGGTTAGAAGGTGCGAGCAAAAACAACACAGCCCAAGAGCCCAAGTCTACCCAACAGAGATGTGCCAGAGGTGTTCCCCCCTCTTCTGCCTTTTCACGGGTGTCTCATTTGTGTACACTGGTGTTACCGCAATACGATGTTATCTTCAATGTGTGAAGTGGCACTGTCTCAGTTTTAGTGACACAAGGGACAAAACCAGGAAAAAGCTATACTGGGAAGCTCTAGCTGTGAACAACCCCTCCCAGCCAACCTCCGCTGCACTGGGGTCCCGGTGGCAGCAGACCCACGGGAAGTTCTGCTGTAGCCTCTCTTGGGGGTTGAAACACCCTGGCTTTATTAATTTTGGCACACTGACTCACGGGCAGAGGGGATATCAGTGTATGCAATGCTTATCTCCCATTGCATGGGAAGAAAGAAATATGACAGGAATGAATGGGGTAAACCTTATGTTCAAAATATGATACCTGGCAGGACTGTCTCTACCAGTTTGTCAGTGCCAGCAAAGATTCGACTGTATAAATCGGCTTTGATATTTCCCAGGTTGCCAAAGCTGGAATAACCTGTAGCACTGATTAGGCTGTGGGTGCTACGGAGCCCTCCTAATGTATGCAGGGAGGGGTAATCACCCCCTTTTTATAGCTGGGTAAACTGAGGCATGGGGAGGAGATGCTAACCAACGAGAGGCCACAGCCTGCGAGAGAAACCGGCTCGCCTGACTCTCTAGTGTTTGCCTTTTAACTACTAGACCATGAATCCTGTTTGCTTTGTTTTCCTGTGTTTTCTGCGTGTTTGTTTTCCCCTTTCATGTACCTAATGATGCTGGGCTGTAGCAGCCAGCGGACAGCTGACAGATTGCAGGGAGCGCCTGGCTGGAATAGAGGCAGGACGCTTCACCAGCTCCAGGGCTATTTAACTTTTCTCCTGGGCTGTGGGCCTGAGTCCCCTCCCACTCGTGCTCATATAACATCCCTGGGGCAAGGACAACAATCGCCTAAATGGAAAAAGGAAACATTTCCTGTGGCTTTTAACTACTTTTAGTGCAGTTTGGCACCTTCAAAGAAAGCAGCCTGCTTAGCTAACAGCCAGCCAGCACTCAGCAGGTCTTCAGAAACCTGTGATTTTGGTGGGCAGATCCAGAAGAAACTGCACTTTGGGAGCATAACCCATCACTCGCAGGGAGCTAAGAAATACCTGTAGACCTCTCTGGCACCCCTGAGCCCAAACTGCATCGCAAAGTGGTTTGAAATAGACCACTCCACTCAGATCGGTTTTCACTCTCGCTTGATGTAAATTTATTTTAGGCTCCCTCCACGTCGTTCGTTACAATCTACGTGCGCTGGTACTGATGAATCATCTTCACTTCCGTGCTTCTCCATCCTTCCACTGAAGGCTCCAGTTGAGAGATCAGAGAGAAAGAGAGGCAGCGAGAGATGAGGCCACTTGCGCTCACGCTGGAGCCGCTTGCTCTTTCTCTTTACCTCACAGCATCTGCAAAACTGTTAAACCACAGTCCTGCCTAGTTCACTGGCAGGGAGGACTGGCCTAAACGAGTGAGGCAAAGCTTTTTTTTTTTTTTTGCAACTGCTTAAAGTGTGTGTGTAGGCATTGGTTTNCCTCCCCCTTTTTTTTTTTTTCCAGCTGCGTACTGACATCTCATTTCCAGTGTTATCATATCGGTAAACAAAAACTGTAACAATTTTTGTGTGCATAGGAAAATGGCTTTGATAACACTGGCAGATGCTTTAAATCCTTGTACGAGTATTTTCCTGCTTTGATGTCTCGTGCGGTTGCACATCCACAGCTGGCCTCAGTGCAGGTCTGATTTTCACCGATAATACGCTTCACTGAAAGTTAGACTTAGAAATGTTTTTGGGTTCAAAAGGCTGAAATGCTTTAAAAGTAGTACTTACATACATCAGACCCAAGAAGAAACCTCAATATATTTTAAATATCACTGTAGTGCTTTCTGAGCAGCAGAAGATGACTGGTTATTACTGGTGCTTCCAGTGTGTCCTATGGTCCATACTGGTGGACGAAACGCCACTGTGCTCAGTGTTGTATAACACCAGCTCAAAGACAGGTCCTCCTCCAAAAAGCTGAGAAGTGGGTTTGTGTTCAGGCTGTATAAAAGTGTTGAGCAGAGTGGTCTTTCCTTGGAGAACAGGACCTCCCTGCCATGCAGCATTGATCCCAAAGTTGAGGGTACGGGCAAAGTCTGCAGAGAGAAAAGCTCCTTCAGCGCTTCCTTCACTGACTCATCCCCTGCCCATCAGCTTTCTTAAATGTAGGCAGTGAGACACAGACCCGTGACCATACCTTCTGCAGGGGAATGAACTTCTCTTATCATGCCTATTTATGAGGATATTGTCTATCAGGTTTGAGGACCTGTAGCTGATGCTGTAGGACAAAAAAAATAATAATAAATGAAAGACCTGAAATGTCAGTATTATCTCTGGATGCCAGAGGCAAACACTTACTGGGATTATTCTCATATTATTTTGCCATTAGAGATTCTAATTAAAATGCAAGACCTGCCTGAGCTGGGCCCTGCTAACATACATTCTGCAATCAAGAAAAGCTATGATTTTTAGGTCCTACTGTGTTGAGGAGAATTGTGCTGCATTTGAGTAGGTCTTACTAAAGTCAGAAGGATGAAAAAAGGGAGAAAAACTGAGTATGGGTGCTGGAGAGCCCCATTCATCTGCTCCCCCTCCCTCAAATGAAGCAAGATGCCGCAGGAAACATTTTTTCTCCTTTTCCCTTTCCCTTTCTTGGGGAAGGGGGAGAGTCAAGCAGTTCTTGGTGGCAGGCGATTTCACCGTCCTGCAAAAGCAGAGATCTTCTACTGGCCCCGGGAATGATGTAGTATCCTGGTGCGGAGGGTGTGAAGGAGGCCACATGGTAAATGTCACAGGAGCTGTGGGTCTCCTGGGCAGTGGGTGCGAAAGAGCAAGGGTGAGGACAGTCCTGCTGAAAGGAGATCCTGTGAACGAGGTGTGACTGAAGCGCCGGGTGGCCCCGTGGCAGCCTCTTGCTATTTAACAGGCAACCAGGGAGATGCACGTGGCTTTTAGCAGCATCTGCGGCATTCTGATTCTTTCACAAGCTCAAGAGGGAATGAGAAAACTCTGCTTTATTTAATTTCCTGAATTTTAGTCATGAAAATCTTTTTCAGGCCTTTTCTCCAAAAGCTGGTTTTGCTGACCTCACAGAGCCATCATTTGGCCCTGCTGGCCAATTTACAGGTCTGCTGATGAATAAAGAGTTGGCATGTCCATCAGCCTGCCAGGCTTATTTGAAGCTACTCTTGATCCAAATCCCATCAAAGTCTGCATTTTCTTTTTTTCCCCCCACTGTTACCAGTGGAAATTACATGTTTGAAAAAATCACAGGTTTTGCTTAAATACTCTTGCGGCATAGTGGGAAGAGTCCTCATCACGAAAGGAAAGTTTCTTCAGAAATTACTTGTCCTGTCTCTTCCCAGGACCGTCTGGTGTCAAAGAAACCAGAGTCAGCATCCTCCTTGAGTAAGCCTACCCATTATTTTGTGCCATGTCTTCTCTAGGAAGAGCTTCATACAATCCTGTGACAATTTCAACTCTGACTTTGAGTAAGAGCCAGTGAGAAATTCCTGACTTGAAGCTTATTTAGAAAACACTTGTTCATTAAAATGGAAATGTTTGGGGAAAAAAAAATAATCCAAAAAACAATTTCCCTCCCAAAAGCCAAATAAGCTGCTTTGGTTGAATTTCAAAATTTAAAAGAAAAGCTTTCAGGAGACATCTTTTTGATCTTTCTTTTTCAAGACACGTTAAATTGAAAGCACTTTTTGTTTGAGCTGTTTAACCCCAGTAGTTCCTAAATATCTAAACAATTTCTGAAAATGAATCCAGGTCCTTGAAAGGACCCAAGTGGTTCCCTGCCTTTTAGGAGGAGACAGATGCAGGAGGCTTATGCCTAGCAGGGTCTCAGGGATGTCTGCTAATGGCAGGAACACATATAAGTCACTTGCTGAACGTAAGTTTGGAGCCAGGTTTCTCATACCCCAGAATAATGCCCTAATCACCAATCCACACGGGTTTCCTGACCCACATAACCATGCTGGTTATGGAGATGTCTGTGGATGTGGACATGCCTCCTCCTTAGTCTCTGTTGGATGAGGAAGAGGTTTCCAGAGTGTAGCTTCTGCTCTGCTCCAGAGCCCTCTACACAAGACAGGACTGGATGTGCCCATGGGTTGTGCCTGACAGGATGTGGTCCTGGGGCAGAAGAGAGATACCAGGATGACAACAAATGAGGTATCCAGAGGGGAAGTTGGATTTGGGGGAAAAGAAATGAAGTTCATGTGTGGTGTATGAGGTTTGGTAGGGCTCATTCTGGTTAAGAACAGCCCAAAGCTGATACAAACAGGTCAGTATTTTCCAGATCCAGGAATCTCACCCTTGTTTTCACTGAGAAACCCTTGGCTGAGCTGCAAACTAGTCCTCCTCTGCCTTCCTGTGGCACGGGGATGTGTCTGAAGCTTCTGCTTGTGATCATTTTCTCATTTTGTTTTTCAGTTTTAAGATAAGCAAGAACAAAAGCAGAAATGCTCCAATAAATATTTACCCTGTCTTTAAAAGGAAACAGTACCAAAACACCAAATCAATTCTAGTAACGAATAAGGTAGCTCTACAGACATGACTGAGAAAGGCTCAGGCTGCAGTCAGCTTCAGAAAGTACTGGTGGTGGGAGTTTGGCAAGGTGGAGTCTGGGGGTGGAAGCTGTGGTACAAGAGAAGGTCATTTCACCGAGGCAGGGGAGCTATGACTATTTACACCAGCTGAGGATCTGACTGTCTGCAAACAGACACAAAGGCGATGGTGAAGGTCACAGAGGACAACCATGAGGCCTGCTGGATGGAAACTCACTGAAGTAGAGGGTGAAAAAGAGAAACAAAGCCTACTTTATCTCGATTCAGTAAGTCTGCTGTACATTCCATCTCCCTCAAGACCTGTACTTTGACAATCTCCTCGTGAGCTGTGATCTCTCATTTTACTCCATTTACACCTCTGAAGAAAAGCAGTTGGAGATGGATGCTGAGGAGCACTGCATGCCATGGCTGACCTCTGGGATGGAGGAGGCAGCATTTGGAAAGTGCTCGGAGGAGCTGAGCCGGTTCCAGGAGCTGCGTCCTCTCCTCTGCAGCTCTGAACCAGTGCTGAGTGACGGGGAGGAAATATCTTAGCTGTGAAGACTGGCAGGGTTTATGAGCTCACTCTCAAATGCACTAATGCCAGGTGACTTTCCACTGCACAAGGCGAATTTCACCTGTTTGCTCCCAAATATGCCATCCAGGTGAGCTCTTTCACTCCCATAAGAGAAAAGTCCCAGTCAAAAACCCGGCTGTGAGCACATCCAGGATGTACAGGTGTGGTTTTACAAGGAGAGGGGAAAAAAAGGACCTTCAGGTCCTGGTTAGTCTCCATCTCCTTTGCTTTATGGCCAAAGCTCTCGTGCTCCCAGCTGAGCTGTGTGGCTTTTCTCCTTCACAGTGCTGTGGGAAGAAAGAGATGGTGAGAAGAGCAAGCATAGGGACAAACCCAGCGCATGATGTGATAACACTGGGAATAGAGGGGCTCAGCCCTCCCCACTGACACTGGGGCTGCTTTTTTCCATGGTATCCAAAGCACCAAGGCTGGATGTTTTCCCACCCTCCGGAACGGTTCTTTCCTTGGCTTGTTTTTCCACAGGCTCCCAAGCAACTTGTCCCCGCATCTCCTGGAGGTACTGCTGCTGTCATGACCCTGACTCAACATTTAAACTTCTCCCTTGACTCTACATCTTCATTGCCGGAAGCAACCAATACTGTCCCACCAACATATGGCGTTCAGCATTAAAAGAGAAACTTTTGGTAGATCTCTGTTTCTCTTCCCTTTCTGAGCTGCCCTGGGTGACATCCCCTCTGCTCTTGTCATTCTCCACCAGGCACATTAGCTTTTTAAAGTTAATATCCAGAGCTTCATGGAAGTTTGTCAAAATATGTAGCGGCTTAACTCTTCTTTCTTGCTTTTTGACTTTCCTGAGCTACTGGCTGCTTTGTATCACAGCATTGCTTTGCACTGCAGCTGTCCTGCTCCACACCTTATTATCACTGAGAATTTGGACTTCTTTTATTGTAATTCCTTAGAAAGAGACCTTTTTGCATCTGGACAAAATGAGGGGGAAAGATAAAGACTGGACCACCGAAGTGGGAAAAAAACAGGCTGTGGGCAATGCCACATGTACCCAACAGGGATTTGCTCTTTCCTGCCCTGCCTCTTACACAGCTATTCCCATTGAAGGAATATTTTATGTAAACATCTTGGTGGCTTGAGAAAAAGGGTCCAGGACCACAGGATCTGCAGCCCAAACCACCATCACTACTCAGTATACTGACTAGTATACTGAATCTTCCTCTTGAGACCTTTCAGGCTGACCCCAGTGTACCTGGGGGTACTGTTGGGTGACTCAAAGCATGAAGAAGGGTGAGCTGGGTAAGGGAAGGTGCTTGTGTTCAGCTTTCCTCCTCCTCTCTCATATGTGTGAGCAACACTTTGAGACTGCTCGAAAAGCTGATTTGGGCACTGCTCATCCTTGCAGTTCGCTAGAGCACCACCAAAAAAGAATCTTCACGAGTCTTTAGTTGCATCCTTTCTTGTTTTACTTCACACCAAAGAATGTCCATGCCCTGTCTGGGCTGTTACTTACGACCACCGGGGAGNTCTGGGCTGTTACTTACAACCACCGGGGAGAAAAAATAAAAAAAAAAAACAATCTAAAAGAAAAAAGAAAGAAAAAAAAATAAAGCTGTAAAATGCAGTTGGTTTCTTTGGCTAGCACTGTCACTGGAAAACGTGCTGCTGCTTTTTTTTCCCCTTTTTCAGGTTACAGAGCAATTTCTGCTATGACAGAGTCAGCTCACAGTACTAAGCTCCAGAGTTGTGGTTAATTAGTAGCCGGTTTAGGAAATTATGTTATCATTACCTCACCCTCTCTTAGCTTAGCAGCTTTCCTCCTCTTCCCCCTACCCCTCCCCACCTTTCCCCATCCCCTTCAGCCTTTCCTGCCCAGGGATATTATTTTTCTTAATGACATCTATGTCGCACATACAAACTGAAATCTCTTAAACACACCTCAGCATCACGGGTCTGCAGTAGTTTGAAAAACCACATGAATTAACCTTTTTTTTTTGGTATGGAGAGTGACCAAAAGAAACCAAACCCAAACAGAAAATATGCTCTTCTTTGCTTTCCCCTCACCATGCTGGGTTTACGTTGGCTCTTGCCCATGCAGGTCCATACCAGGCACCTGGTTTGACGCTGGGCTGACCTCCACCTGCCCCTTGTTTGTTGATGATGAGCATGCTTGCTTCCACCCTCTGCCATCCTCCCCCCTGCAGAAAGCAAAGGGGACAACAAAGAGCAGAAAGGAGCAAACAACCAGGTCCCCTCAACAAGTGGTGGCAACGCGCAGAATTAAAAAGAAAAACCATGGAGAGGCAGATAAAAACCACAACTTAAAAGGGGATTTTCTAGTGGCATATTTTGAAACCAGACACTTGCTATTAATGACAGAGGTGGAAGGGGAGTGGGAGTTCAGAGAGACCTTGGGTTTGCTGGTCTTCAACTCTGCACATAGACAGGCCTCATTGGGGTCTACATAGTGTCTCAGGATGAAAACCTAGGGTAGGTGCATGGGAGAAGGATTCATCTACCAAGTTTTGGCCCAGAATAATTTTAAATTGTTTTTTTTTGTTGTTGTTGTTGTTACTTTCTTTCCATTGTTTATCAGTGATAGGGTCATTTCAGTTGTTTGTCGCCATAATGCGTTGGAAATCTGTGTTGTCACGTATGGTGAGACCCAGCTACCTTGGGGAGGGGTGGCTGCTGTGGAAATTTCTGGAGCACAAAGCTCTTAACTGACGAAGCTTGAAGTAAAGCTCTGAATCGCCTTATTGATGGGGGCCACATGCACATTTTCTGTAACTGAGCATGAAGAAACTTTTACATCACCCACCCACCACTTGGTTGGTCTTGATGTGCAAAAATATAAGCATTTCACCAGATGTTTTTGTTCTCCTTTTCTACCTTGGTTGTTCTTTTTCCCCATTTCCCTCTATCCTGGTCTCTCATACAACACAATGGGCAAGCTTGGGTAGATTATCTCCTTAGTTTTTCCTAAGAGGAACTAGATCTGGAATATGACCTTTGAGATAGAATCATAGAATCATAGAATCATCCAGGCCAGAAGGGACCTCCAAAGGTCATCTAGTCCAACCTCCCCGCAGTCACAGGGACACCCTCAACTAGACCAGGTTGCCCAGGGCCTCATCCAGCCTCACCTTGAATATCTCCAGGGAAGGGGCCTCAACCACCTCCCTGGGCCACCTGTTCCAGTGTTCCACCACCCTCATAGCAACGAATTTGTTTCTAATATCCAATCTAAATCTGCTTTTCTCCAACTTAAAGCCAATGCTCCTCATCCTTGGGCATAGATAGCACCTCACACATTGTTTCTACTGCTTTCTTCTCCTAAACTGTGCAGGTTTCCCCTTCTCTGCGGTGTCCGCACCTCTCTGGCATGTTCAGACTGGGTGGAGCTGGCTCACAAGTTAGTCATTTCTTCACCAAGCCGCTCATGGGTTTTGCAGCTTTTGCCAGCCCTAAAAACTTGTGCTGCTCTTCTCTGCACCCCTCCTCCTCCAACATGGATGTGAGGGGCCTGGAAATGCGTGTGATAATCCACACACACTGTCCTTGCTGCTTGCAGGAAAAGGACTTTTACTCCCCAACGGTGATCGCAATATTGAGACAGGCCGAAATCACCCAGGCTTTCGCTATATCACATTTCAAGGCAGAACTATCTGTTGCCTCTCAGGCAGTCTTTAGGCTAGGCAAATAGGTTGTGTCTGAAAATAAATAAATGTGTTACTGAATTTTAAACAGGACTTTGCACTGAGGATAAATCAAGCTTCAAATCATATGAGCTGGCCGTAGCCAGCACCAGCAGTGGGATGTGTGGGGAAGGCTAATATGCGAATTTCTTCCATACATTTGGCACTAATTCCCATTGAAAACTGCATTAGTTGAAACACGTTAAATTTTTTCTGGACATGTTGTGTGGCTCATTGAACACCTTCTCTCCCCAGGTTTGTCCCCAGTGAACAGTGTATTTCAAAGGTTTTTATCAGTCATTGTGTTTGTTACTGTTTTCTCAGGAGGAATCTCCTTTTTGTCTCCGATACCCAGACAGCACGTATCCCAGGGTAGCTTTTTGCTGTAGGTCTATACTGACTCAGGAGTCAGGGTTATGATCGCCCTAGAAAGAAGTCCTGTAGGACACCATGGTTGGGGGGGGGAGTGGGAAGGATAATATTTCCAGGAGATTCACACCACTCTACCTGTCCTGTCACAAGGCATTGGAAGCATCCATCCAGCTCCTACGCCCATCCATCCTTTTATTGTCTGTGGATATCAGGTTTCTGGGGATCCTTCCTGGCTGAAGGGCCCAGGGCTTCATCCTGGTGGTTCTTATGGTGGTTTTCAGCATTTATGAACCATCGTGTAACCACCATCAGGGTGGGCTGGTGAGAACCAAAGGCAGCGCTTAAACTCTGCAAGAGTAAGTGACTTTAACAGAGGAGAGGACCTACTCCTTTCCCTCTTTGCTGAGAGAGAACAAACCATGAGGCTCTCAGCCAGGCCAGAAGCACAGCAAGGTGCCTGCTGGGACCTGGGCCAGGAGCCAGCTCCGAAGAGTGGCTGGAGCTGGAGGCAATGTCCAGACATGTGGGCATCTCTTCTGCTAAAACACCCGGCTCTGCCGCCTCCAACAAGCCCCAGGGACACGGCTGAAAGCTATTGCGAATCCCTGGTATAAATGCTCTGTAAGTGGTCTACAGTTCATTTTAGAAGCCTTAATTTGGTGGGGTAGGTTTCTCAGTGAACTTCAGAAGATGTTTGCTCCTGTCTCAATCTACCCATAAGGAAAAAAGGTTTTTGCTGGTCAATCAGTGAAGTTAAACAGGCTCAGCTTTTCCTCTGTAAGCAAACCTCTGTGCTTCCCTGCCCTCTTGCCTGTCTGCATGCTCTCTCCTACCTCTTGCAGCAGTGTGGAAAGCTTCAAATGCTCCAAACTCTGTCATCCTGATGCAAAGTGGAGCTATTTATTTTTTTTTCCACTGCTCAACACAGGGATCTCTTCTGGAGGTGGCTATCTTTCAAAGCTTAGATGCAAAGGATGCTGCACTGTGGTCTCAGCTTATTTCTCATGCAGCTGGATGCATTTCAGGGGTGGTGTGCATCAGCGCTTTGAACAACACTTGACTCCTCAGATAGACACACTGAAGTCAAAGGGCATCTTCGCCTGCTGAGGTGTTATTTCCAGGGGGACTGACACATCTACACCCTGGCTCAGCCTATTTTGTTTTGAATCCCTTATAAATACTCAGCTGCTGGAATGAGCTTATCATCTGGGAATTTCCCCTCTTTTTTTTTTTTTTTTCCTCCTCTTCGGTCTAAGTTGTTTTTAATCTTTGTGGCTGTATGGAAACTGGAAAAAAAATAACCTTAGCCACAGAAGGCAAATTAAAAGATCTTTGAATTTTATGTTTTGCCTTAGGACTTCTAGGTAGGCTTGCAATTTTTAACACCTGACAGCTACACCTTGCCCACAAACAGCTTAAAGCACTGATGCCCAGTCCCCTGAGCAAGTCCCAGACCTGGGGTTTGCAATGTACAGCTCTTTTCTACCCATTCTCTGAGGGCTGGTTTTAAATGAGCTTAGTTAAATCACAGAAAAGTCTCACCTGCCGGAGACATTCATAACCTGAAGTGTCTGGACTAACTCTGTCTCATTTCTTGTCCTGATAAGATAAGGGGAAATGGTTTTAAACTGGAAGAGGGGAGATTTAGATTGGATATTAGGAAAAAATTCTTTACTGTGAGGGTGGTGAGGCACTGGAACAGGCTGCCCAGGGAGGTTGTGGATGCCCCATCCCTGGAAGTATTTAAGGCCAGGCTTGATAGGGGTTTGAGCAACCTGGTCTAGTGGGAGGTGTCCCTGTCCATGGCAGAGGGGTTGGAATACGAAGATCTTTAAGGTCCTTTCCAACTCTAACCATTTTATGATTCTATGATTCATTTAGTTGAACCTCTTGATAAGATGCCTGAGTTAGGCAAACACCATCCCTTAGGTGGCTTCACACTGTTTTCCTGGTGTCATCATTGGTCAAATGTAAACGTGACATAACTTGCTTGCCTCTATCAGCTAATATTATTGTGACAGTGTTTAAAAAAAAAAAAAAAAGAAAAAGAAAAAGAAAGAAGGTGACATTAAACCAGCTAAAAAAATCTCAAGAGACCTGTCAATCAAGAAAGATATTTACTGAAGCTTCTATTGACCCATATATGCTCTTATCTAGAAACCTTTATCTTCTAAGACAATGTTGACTAACAGCTTTTCCTTTACTCTTGTTTCTATCTTAAAAGAATAACAAATAAGCTTAATTCTTCACAAAATCTTTAGCAAATGCCTTTTAAGCCTAACACAATGGTAGTTATTTTAAGAAGGACGGCTAAGCACTGCAACACTTTTCTATTTTTCTGTCTTGGTTTTTCATATTGGAGCACTTAATCACAGTTAATCTTTGTGCACAAGGAAGACACATTAACTTTGTTTGCACAGGGCTGATATAAAAGCTTTCAACTCCTCTGTTCCTGTATTCATCTCCCTGGTAAGCCTCACCATTTTAAATAACAGATAAAGGAAATGCTGAAGATTCAATGATAGAGTCTATCCTTGCTCAAGTAACTGCAGGGACTAGGTTCTGTAAGCAAACTTACAGCCTAACAGATGAGCCAGCTGAAGCTGAGCATCTGCAAATCCCCCTGGGAGGTTTGAGCTGAGAAGGACATGGTTTAATAAGGGGGTCTCGAAAACCACAACCTGCAAAGATGACAGTGCTTCAGACAGGTGAAAGGAGACCACCTCCCTGTACAACCGGGGGTGTTCAGTTGTCTCTGCTCTCTGCAGACACGGGTAAGCTTCATTCCCAGCATCGCAGCCACCTCCTGCCACTTGTCTGAGTGTCCCCTCTCTGTGTTTTGCTTCAAAGGCTACAGCAATGGCTTGCTAGAGAGTCTTGTTTTGATAGGGTTATATTCTCCAAGGCTGTGAAACTGGGGGCTAAATCTCAGCTCCACTGTCAGTGAGCCTGAAATGAATAGAATTTCTTTTGGACTGACTCCGAATTTCACTGTTGAGGGTAATGGTAATTTAAATGCCTTTTATGGCCTCTTTTCTCTGTCAGAGCAATAAAAGGGGGCTTATTCCTTGGTTACACCCAAAAGTTGCCCTGCTTAATTATCTTGGAATAGAGTAATAAAACCCTTTGCCTGCTCCCTGCCTCCCTCACACCTACCGGAGCAGATCTGCTGGTCTAAATGTACCAATGTGGGACATGAAGAGAAAGGGAATTACAATGCAGTGGCTTGGGGCGTTGGCTGGAAGGAGACAGCTGTATGTTAATTCATTAAGTGAGACCTTGCTCTTGGGAATTTTTTTATTCTGTCTGATTATATAGGTATGAAGTTAAACTACTGAACTCAGGAGAAATTCTATGAAATGCTGGGCTCTTGCGGCTGGATGCATGTTGTGGTCACAGCATGATCTCAGATAGGGGGGAGGACGACTCAGATGTGCATTTACTTGCATGGGAAAGAAACCTGGTTAAGGAGACCAGTGGGAGTGATGGTCCCTGACATTGGCACCTGGGGATCAGGGCTGCAGGGTACCATGGTGCACATCCTCAGCTTTCTCTAGGAAAATCAGCAGGTAAAAAGAATCAGCAGCTGGAGAGAAGGGATCCCATGGCAACATCAGTAGACGTTAAAACACTACTAGAGATCCTCCTTTGCTGACTCTTTCCGATTCTGCATCCTATTTTGTGTTTGCTAGGACCCAGCAAAACAGAAGTGGTAGATGTTGCTTCAAACTTTCTCTGTCTCGGTCCAGACATTTCTGGGAGCTATTCACAGAGACCAAACTGAAAAACATTGTGCATACTTTGGCCAGGAACCATTTCAGTTTGCTATGAAGTGCCTTAGTATAAATAAACATATATGTGCAAACAAATGCATAAAGAACCTTTGTTTGGTGGTCAGAAGAAGCAAAGCTGTCCTTGCCCTTTCATCCCAAGATGAGAGGACATTACATCAGACCGATAAGCATGTAGATTGTTGGTTGTTGCTTTTTTCCCCCTTTTCTTTCTGTTATGTTTCAGTTGAACTGTTTAACGTTACCAGTAGGTAGGTACCAAGGAGCTGTGTAACTAAAGTACTAACCAGTCATCCAGTAGACTCACAGACCTGAGAGTCAAAAGGTTACACTCAAAGGCCATGTCTGTGACAATAAATAGACCGTGGCCCTGAGGGAGAATGGCACAAAATGACTCAACCTTAGAGACTCTTTCTGTCCCC
>VZRU01006701.1:432573-448429 GCA_013398155.1 Pedionomus torquatus | reverse complement strand
GGATGGGTCATCTACCACCTCTCTGGGCAACTCATTCCAGTGTTTCATCACCCTCAGCGTAAAAAAACTCTTCCTTATATCTACTCTAAATCTTCCCTCTTTTAGTTTCAAGCCATAACCCCTTGTGTTGCAACAGACCCTACTAAAAAGTTGGTTCTCGGTTTTCTTGTAAGTCCAATGTAAGTTGAACTGCACCACTCACCTTGGTGTTGTCCACAAACTTGCTGAGGTTGCCCTCAACCCCACTGCCTGTGTTGTTCATGAAGATTTTGAGCAGTGCTTGTCCTAATACAGACCTCTAAGAAACCATTTGTCACTGATCTCCATCTGGACATTAACCATTACTGTCTGGATGCAACCATCCAACCAGTTCGTCATCCACCAAACAGCCCTCCCATCAAATCCATATCTCCAATTTAAAGAGAAGGATATTGCAGAGGATGTGTTAAAAGCCCTGCAGAAGTCCACATAGATGACATCTGTAGCTCTGCCCTTGTCCACTGATGCAGTCACTCCATCATAGAAGGCCACTAGGTTGATCAGGCAGGACTTGCCCTTGGTGAAGCCATTACTGGCTGTCTCAAATCACCTTCCTGTCCTCTATGTGCTTTAGCACAAATGCTAGGAGAATCTGTTTAATGATGTAGCCAGGCACAGAAGTGACACTGACACATTGATTGTTCTTCAGGTCATCTTTATACCCTTTTTAAAAACGGGTGCAATGTTTCCCTTTTTCCAGTCACCAGGGACTTCACCTGACTGCCATGACTTTTCAAATATCATGTTTTCTATCATAGGAGTTATACATTCATTTTTCTGTGTTAAGATAGCCATTAGGCAGATACTCAGGAGTTACTGAAGGTACACAGCTGATAACCCCCTTAGGGCGTCTCTGACTGAAGAGGCTATTTCAGCAATGTCTCTTTCAGTAGTGGTCAGAAGCAGGTGCTCAGGGAAACCATGTGAGGAAAGATCTTCCTTATTCTGGAAGACTATGTCTCTTTAACAGGAGCCCCAGAGTAGTTTACTTCCCTTATGAACTACTCTTTACTTTTAGAACCCTCAATATCCAGGGCCAGTGATTTCTGTAAATAAATCACATGCTGTGTTAAAGAGTAATTCTTTCACTTGTTTTAACACTTCTGCCTATTGTGCATTTTTTAATATAAGCAATAGTGAATACTTTTTACTAATCTACCCCTTCAATATATTTAGTTCCTTATACCTTTATGCATTGTCCTCAGTCATGTTTTCCCTGGGTGGGGGAGCTTTAATCAATTGCACCTTTCTCCAATTGAAACTATTGCACAAGTTTTCCATTCTTGTTGGAAAATGAGCTGCCTGTATTTAATAGGATGTAGGCATGATCTGGGCTTCATACAATGGAATAATTTTGTTTTATGACAACTATTTTTTGCTGCATTTTGTTGTCTTTTTGCTCCTTTCCCAGATCATCTGTGAACATGCTGAACAGTGAAAGTGCTAGCATAGACCCCAAACATTCCATTGGAAACTTTCCATCATGGAGCTATCTCCTAATGCACCTTAGCACAATCTATTTTATATATGAGCCTCTCATGAGGGTATTGTCATACTTAGTACATTTACTGACTTCTTCAGAGAGCTCCAGTGAATCCGTGAGGCATTCTTTCTATAAAATCATGGAATTGCCTAGGTTGGAAAGGACCTTTCAGATCATCTAGTTCAACCATCAGCCACCTTAACACTGACAAAAAACATCACTAAACCATATCGCTAAGCACTATGTCAACCCATCTTTTAAATACCTCCAGGGATGGTAACTGAACTACTTCCCTGGGCAGCTTGTTCCAATGCTTGATAGCCCTTTCAGTGTAAAAATTTTTCCCAATATCCAATCTAAACCTCCCCTGGCACAACTTCAGGCCATTTCCTCTTGGTCTGTTGCCTGTTACTTGGAAGAAGAGACCCACCCCTACCTCTCTACAACCTCTTTTCAGGTGGTTGTAAGGTCTCCTCTCAACCTCCTTTCCACTAGGCTGTACAGTCCCAGGTCCCTCAGCCACTCCTCATAAGACTTCTTCTCCAGACCCCTCTGGAGTATTGTTGCCCTTCTCTGAACACACTCCAGTTTCTCAATGACTTTTCTGTAGTGAGGGCTGCAAAACTGAGACAGTACTGCAATATTGTTTGATTGTCTTCATTGACATCCTACTTAATGTTTGACTGTCCCCATTAACACCTACTTAATCACATCTGCTGCTTTTTAAACAATTCTACTAATTTGCCCATATGTATTTCACAATTGATTTTATCTTGATTTTCTCTTGAGAGGTGTTTTGCCACTTCTTTTCTTCTCAAACAGAAATGATGAATCATACTACAAAATAGATTGGCATTTCTGCTGTTGATTATTTTTAGTCTCCTTGGCTTAAAATCATTTGTTTCTGTTCACTTACTATTTGTGCCATCTACTCTTTTTTCAGTCAGACCTGTTCAAATGACATTTTGGTCTGAGACAATTCCTCCAGCGCATCAATACAGCGTATTAATCTCCATAACTTTCTCTACTCATATATGTTTGTGGCTATATTTATCCAGCTTCTCCTTTCCTTTCCCTCTCCTCTCCTCCCCTCCCCTCCCCTTCTCTCCCTCCTAACTACGCTTCAGGGCTAGACAATTGAGTATGAAATAGTTCAGTAAATCTGTGAAAGGTTTCCACACACAAAGATTTTCACAATTAAGCAAGAGCCTAGGTTCAAATCTTCAGATTCCAAGTTCAGTGTCCAACCTCCAAGATCACTCGTCCAAACAAGCTGTTTAAACAACCTATTTAGTGCACATACACTCTGAGGTGAAGTCTTGTTTTAAGAGGCAGGATTCAAACAGATTACTGCCACTGAGATTAATTTCTTTTTACACAGTAAAACACAGACTACACCTCTGTCCTCTGTTAGACCCTAAAGTCTTTGGGTAGCTACACCTTTGTTTTAACCTTACTTGTGACTGAGGATTTATGTCAGAAATATGTATGATCCTGGAGCTTTACATGTTGCAGCTACACATGTAAAAGAACAAAATGTAAGAAAAACTGACATGACATCTTGGTGAATTTGTTAGTATTCATAATACACCTGTCAAAACTGTTCCAGCCCACATCAAGTAATAAAGACAATAACTAGGTTTGGGATTTTTTTTTTGTCTTTTTCTTCATCTTTATTATTTAAACCAGTATGGTTTTATTTATTACCACCATGATTTAAAAGAGAATATTTGATAATAAATGTTGAAACTGAAAATTGAGGGATATGGAGGTGGTGAATACATTTTTATGATACCAAAGTCTTTCTGAAAATTCAATAGGTGTTTTTCTGTTTTGGGCCTTACCAGTCTCATCCCTCTAAGAAGATCGATAGTAGGAAGCAATGGTTTCCTACTAGCTATCAGATGTGGAAATTATTTGTGCTAGATAATCCTTTTTGGTCTGGAAAGTCTGATATTGCTTTTGGATGCACTTATTATGTGGAAACCTAAATGAATGTTTAATTTTATTTTTTATTTTGTTTTCTTTAGCACGTTTGTATTCACATTAGAGTTTGCAAACAGAAAAGAGCACATCTAAATTCACATCTGAAAGGCTTCTTTCAATTTGCTCAGTCCCACGAGAGTATTCCAAATACTTCTCTTTTTTTCAGCTTTCATTTCCTCCCACTTGTCTTCCACTTACACAGAAGACTATTTTTTCCCACTGAAAATGTCAACATTTATTGCTTTGTTGGGCCGCCCCTGAAGAAACAAAAATTGACCCAAGGTGTCAAGTCTGCTCTCTTCCTTTTCCTGCTCTCCTTCCCTCTCCCATAAATTAAAACAAGGTTAAATAAACACTTTGTTGTGAGTCTCAGTACAGGTAGAACCCTGTCAACATTTCTTTATGCCTTCTTATACAAGGTTCATATACAGGAAAAGTCTATCAAAAAACTTTGTCATAATTTCTATGAATTGACTTTTAGTTTCATTATTAATTATTTGTATATATCATAACCAGAATCATAATCATATTTTTATTATTCTTTATTCCAAGCCTCTCAAGCCACTCAACTAGAGAATATATTTAGTGTTCAAGTCTGAAAGATATCTATATCCAGCCTTATTACAAATGTGTGAGGACACGATTCCCTCTAACTGCTCCAAGAGGTGATGCAATAACAACTCAGTGTTCTTTCTCTTCAAGATCTCCATCAACCAATTCCCAGGGATAAAATATTAAATATTAAGCAGAAAGGCAAGAAAATGCTGGACAGGTAAACAGTGATTTTATTCACATGTATATATGTACTCTTATTCACATATAAGTACACACATATGTACTCTTATTCACACTCTTCACCTGGATCACATATTTGCATGAAATAAAAGAAAAAAAAAAAGAAAATATTATGGCAATAGTTGTGAAGGTGCAAGTTTTAAAGAATGAACAAATATACCAAATACATTTTCTTTGTTCTGGGTTAAGACTATATGAAAATCACGTGAAAATCAAATTGCTGAATACTGGGACTTTTTGAGCTCTTTCTATCTCTTCATATTAGTATTTTCCTAGATCATTTGCACTCCCATCTCTTCAGAGTAGAGTGCTTGACAGATAACTCCCTTTTAAGTTTTGGAGAGCCTTGGAGAAGTCCTGAAACATGGAGGTCTTTCCCATGTTGCTTGTTTGCTTTACTGTTTGCTTTTTATAAAAGGTATATTTCAGTTTATCACATTTCTTTAGACAAGTTGTGTGCAATATAACAATTTATACATTCTTGATAGTATAATTCTGTTCAATAACTGGAAGTTTGTTTATTTAATAGCATTTGAATATCACCTTAGGAAGTGGCTGCCTAATTTAAAGGTATTACTGGTAGCATAAAGGTCCTTTCATAGCAGTGCCGCTACAACTTATTCCTATGAAATGGGAAGACTGTGGTGAACCTCAAGATTGAAGCTGCTGGAGAAGTAGCTTAGTAACCAAACTACCATTTTATTGTCCATTAGGTGACCATGGTGAATGCTTACACTTGAGAACTACATTTCAATACAGGACAGTGAGAAATCATTGGAGTATTATCATTTGGGGGAAGATTGGTAGTGAGTTGTCCCCCATAAAGACAGTTGGATTATTTTGCTATTCCAGAGCTGCTTAAAAATCAATAATGAAGAAGTCTTAGTTCATACCCAATCTCAAATGTGAATTCTTAGGTACTTTTTTTTTTTTTTTTTTAAGTAGAAAACATTTGGCAAAAACACAAATATTTTCCAAATACATTTTTGTACAACTGAGATAGTAAAATGATTGCAGGTAAGTTCAGGGAAAACTATCAAATTGAAGAGCATCAGTGATAGGAATGAAAGACAGTGCTGAATTTTGACACAGACATTATTAGTACCAGTAGGAACTATGCTCGCTCAGCATCTTGAAAGATTAGGCTCAAAAAAAGTACATTTTCCAAAAGAAAATTGAAAAACATGTGTAAAATATTATGAAAGGTATTATACTGAAAGGAAGAATGAATGGTAATGATCTATCAATGACATTTATCCAGGCAGCATCTTTCAACTATGAGAACATTAAAGTGGAAAAGAATTCCAAAATCCTCAAAAGCGTTTCCACAACATTATTCAGTTATAAGGCACAGGACAAGTAACTTCCCTTGACTCCCCTCCTACTCTTACTGATTTTGAGCAGAAGTGCTGAGGATTAAGTGAGTGTGTATGCTTTTGTGGTACTGTGATTTGAACTGAAGGCAGACAAAGATTAGTAAAACTTGACATGTAGGATCATTTGAACTTTTTCACAGGAGGGACTGATCTGCAGTAAGTTTTGGCTCAGAACAATGGGGCCGTGACTTTCACTATTGTCATCATCTAACCTTAACATAAATAGCCACCACCTTTATATTTAATACTATTTGATATTAAACACCAGCTGATAGTAAATTGCTCTTTTTTCTTTCGTATTTAGTCTTTCTTAAAAAAGAAAAAAATGTCTACATAGAAGAATAGGATTTCAGCTCCTAGAAGTTGGTAAGGATTCATTCTGTTTTGCTGTTTCACTGGCTTGGTGCCTAGATTACACAGAACAAGTTGGGAGTCAGACTCTTACTTTGGTGAAAGAGTTCTGAAATGATTTCTCCATAACACCCAGCATGATCGGTGTGGTAAACTAAATTAAATGGCCTACTTATTTTTCTGGGGAAAGGTTTTGTCACAAAAAGGCCAAAAAAGAACTAGAAAGGGATTTAACAAGCTAAGCAAGGAGAACTCGATAAAGGAATTGCTAACCAGGTCATATGTATTATCCTGCATCGATAATCTTTGAGCAAATGAACTGTAAAATAAGGACATTAACTGCTGAAAGTGCTTGCAAGTAGTTATTTTGATTACACCTTTTAATGGATATTCTTCCTATCGGTTGGTGCACAACTGAGAAAAGAAACAGAATAACATGGGCAGAGGCCTAGCTTTTTCTCTTTGTATATTTAAACAGAGAATATAATAATATTACTCCATACTTCCTTGGTTATTCCTATCAAGATACAGACCTGCAAGTAGTCTCAGCTCTACAATGATAATCTAAATTTACTGTGCTACAATGTTTCTAACTGAATTTTACAAGATATACAACTCTGCAGATAATAACAAAATGCGAGATACTAGAAATATAATCCAGACATTGGAGAAAAGAATAGAAATGAACTCAAGTAGAAAGCTTTGTTTTAAAAATGTGTCTTTCTAAAAATACTTAGAAGAATTTCAACAAAAATGAAAGTGACAGACTTACTGAGAAGACTAGGAGGAATGATGCATTTATTTGAATTTACCTTGCATTTACCAAATTGAAGGAATTTAGCACATGGCTTGCTGATTAACATCCGTTCAGAGTCAGATTGCAGTCTCATGCCATAATGAATCTTATTCCACACATATGTTTCTTGAAAAAGCCCTGTCAAAGATTTGTTGTGATACTTCAGGAACGGGTGGCCAGAGTGATATAATTTGTACCCACTGCATTCAAGAGTCACAGTGAACAAATACTACTGTAGTCAAAATAAGAATCTGGCCCGTTTATGTGAAAAAGAAGATAGTAGTTATACAGATGCAATACTGCCAATTTAAACATCATGGATTAGAACAGAAGATTAAATCTGCTGGAATAGCACTGAAAAACACTGAATTATGAGAGTAAGGTACTGCATGTCTATAAGAACTAAAGCAGTAAATGACATATGGAATGTAAAATGGAATGATGCATTCTAAGACACCAATATTAAAATCAGCAACTAATTACAGAAAATTTTATGAAAGTCATCCTTCCATGTCTCAGGGAAGACAATAGTAGAGGCTTGTTTCCAGTGGCAGTGGCTGATATAGATTTGGCTTAAATTGGCTTGATTTGGCTTTCCTTGTACAACCTCTACTGATATTGATATGTCTGTCATAATAAAATACAGATAGAAAGGATATTAATACGGTAGATTTTGATTGTATTAGTAACTGGATAAAAATGAAAGCCTAGATTTAATTTATCAATATTAAGAAAGTATGTGCCTTTTTTCTATTTAGATCAGACTTTTTATCACCTTCTCTGTTTTAATATCAAGAACACTAAAAAGTATTTTGTTGTAGTTACTCTCTAACTGCACTAGTACCTTTTTCATATGTACAAAGAATTTAATCAGTAAAAGTTATGTGGTTATCTAAAGTTCTAAGACTGTGGTAAAGGAGCATCTTAAACCTTAATCAATAAAGCTATTTCTCTCTTCACTGTATTTTCCTTATCTTCAAAAGGCCTCAGTTTGTTACAAGTGTGATAAAATGAGAATGCTTAGATGTTTAAATTTGCAGTTACTCATTTCTTCATAATAAGAAGTAAAAACAGAAAAATGACAGTAATTTCTAATTGCCAATGGGAAGACTGAAAGGACTAAGATAGCCATGAAAAACCTGTAGATGCCTAAAGCAAAGCAGCTTGTAGGCTTGAGACAAATCTTCTCTCACAGTGATTAATTCCCACAGAAAGTGAAATGCTGTGATTTGTCTTGGTTGGGTCTCACCACACTTTTCAGTTCCTGTTACTTTCACTAATCAGTGCACCGTGGCTCAAACTGATACTGCTCCCAGGTTGCTGACATTGCACATGCTGCTTGATGCAGCATATGGTTGATTAATACAGAAATTAGTTTTTCTAAAACAGGAATCTGTACACTTGTTCAGTTGAGTTGCCATTCCAGCTCTGGAACATTTTAAGAAAACAGAGCAACAATACCTTCAGAAATAAGAGGGAGAGGAAGTGAATATACTTTAAAAACCTGTAATGTTTTGAGTAATTTTATCTACATTTGTGTGGTACTGTCAGTTTGGTGCATTCCTATGGTCTTCTAGGGTTTTCACAGTTCCAGGTTTCCCCTTCTGCAGAAGGACATAGTCTCCATGAGAATAGGAGCACCAAGGAATAGAAACTTGCAACACTTCGTTATTTGTGTGTAGCTATTTCTGCACAGCAGAGCTTGGCCTCCTGAATGCATTTCAAATATTTGCCATATTATGTTATCTGCACAAACTGTTTTAGGCATTAAGCTACAAAATTAAGGGCAATGTTTACATAGAAGTAATATTCTGTCAACCAGAACTAGACTCGCCTTCTCTGTCTATAGTGTTTTATCAACCAGAAGAGCACTCCCTCTTTGTATAACCAAACATTTTCATTACAATATGTGTTTACACTACTTCTCCTCACAAATCTATGGATATTCTGACTTTTTAGCAATGCATGGACCAATAATACCACTCAGACAGTAACTAGCTCTATATAGCATTTTATTTCATGCTTTGCTATGCATCTTCTGCACACCTTGGCCTGCTTATGTCTGAAAAAGCCATTCACTGAGAGAGAGAGCTGAGAATGTTCTTTACGGCTTCACATTGTAATTATTACGTGAACTGTTTCATTCCTGAAATAGTTAAGTTCTTAATTTCTGTACTACTATACATTGTTAGTTCAGGCTCTCAGTTCCCCTGCAAAGTGATTTGTGTGCAATCTCCCCAGTTCAGGTGTTAGTTAGCAGTCAGATATTTAGTGGGGACTCCCAGCAAAGACCTATAAAATTGACCAGATTGCTGCCTCTCCATAATGACTTCTTTTCAGAGCACAGCCAGAAAGACTTCCTCACTATTCATCAAAGGTGTGTGTGTGTTTATACTGGCAGCAACCTCTGGGACGAAGACCTGCCGGCTGCTTAAGCACAGTGCATAATGTGCTATGAAAAGGGCGCTCAGAGCATGAGGCCCAAGTGTGCTCTACAGGCCAGTATTTTAGCGACAACTTATGGAAAACCAGGATTGTCAGGTCAGGCCTGGACTGTGATGTCAGAGCTATGTTATCCTCCATGAATCATTCTATCTCAAGCAGAGCCTGCCATGGTCTCGTGGATGCTCTCCTCTTAGCCTAGCCCTAAGACTTGCTTTCAAATCCCACATGGACTGTACAGAAACAGGCACAGTGAGGAGCCCAGGAGCAAGTACCATATCACAGGCCACCCATACACCTCTTCAGAAATGCTCAGACTCTGAAAAATTCCCTGGTGACAAGCCTGAAAAAACTCATCTTAATCTCATACTCAATCTTAAACTCATACTGTTTTATTTCAACACCAAGAAACCAAAGAAAGTTGTTGAGAAGAGAAATCTACTCATTGTCATTAAATTTATCACCTTTTCTAACTGCAACCAAGAAAACCACTTAAAAATATTCATATTTTCAACTCCTGTATTTCATATTGGTCTATTCTTTACGGCCATTTACCCATAAATTTTGTGAAATAAAGGAACAGTTCTATTACGCTTTGGCAATCCACCATATATACTTTATGTTCTTTTGTTTGGTGTAAGATTTCTGTCACCACGTCTCCATCATATCGCAGATTCACTGTAAACTCTTTCTTACATTGTCCATTTATCCTTATCCTTGAAGTCCTATTCCCATGTGTTGCCAGCCCTTGAAGAGAAGACTTGACAACTATTTGACAATTAAAAACATTGTGGAAAGTTCAAGCTGATTCCCAAAAAACACGAAGCTGACTGAACTGTTGCAAAGAAATGCGTCTTTTAGTGGAATTGCTAGATTTGAGGTTATGTGTGTCTACTTCTTTTTCTTTCTCCTTCTTTTTTTTTAATAGTGACAAAAAGGAAAGGAGGGGGAGAAAACAAAAAAAAAAAAAAGGGGATAGGAATGGAAAAGGAGAAATAGGAGCTGGAAATAGTAGCTGGTTTTTAGTAGAGACTAAAAAAAAATATTTTTCTATGTTTTAATCAGCTATGTGAGTAGCTGTAACAACATAAGGCTTTGACTTAACTCCCATTATGCAAAGCTTGAGAAGATTTACTGCAACTGTCTCATGCAGTGTTCACTGTAAGTGTAGAGTGAAGACAAAAGGAAAGGATTAATGAGACATGCTCTCTCTTATGTGCCATCTTAATGCACTGGGATCTTTTCTGATGCTTTCTATTTCCATAAAAAATTGTAAATTCTGTGTTTAAATTTGAGTTGTTGGTTGAATAATCACCTAGACTCAATGTGAAGCATAACAAGGACTGCAAAAAATTTATGCAGCTGTAAATTAAGCCCACTAAAGATCTAGGTGCTATCACCACCTAAAAAATTACATTGGCTAGGTTGTCTTAAAATGTGACCGGGCTGACTCAAAATTCACTGTGCACTGTTTGACTCAAGTTGAAAATTAGTAACACTCTAAAAAGAAATAGTTTTACAGTTCTGATGAATGAAAATAACTGTGTATCGGGAAACTAAATACTGATGATTTGCCACACATATACTCAGAATATTTTGCCCTTTTTAAAAAAGAAATTCTATTCAGAATTTATCTTTACATGATTATATAAAGTATAAAATATAAAATACGACATAAAATATTTTTTACAACAGAATTAGACTGCAGTAATAAACAGAAATGAGACATTTTTTCAAAACCAGCATTGACCCCACCTCCATTTATGGAGTCTGAATCTAGATTCAAGTGAAGAAAGATGCTGTTAATCTCTGATAGTTCACTGTGCTTTCCGAACTTAACAACAGCAAATTAAATGAAGGTGACAGATATGTGGTGTTCAGGTCCACCTCTCAGAAGATTTTTACTGAATAGATTTGAAGGGGTGTTTTTTACCACACTTACTAGATGTTCTTTTTCTACAAGTTCCATTCAACATGCTTGTGTTTTTTGTTTGGTTTGGCATTTTGTAAATAAGTGTTTGCTGCTTGAGTTAATTTTTATTCTTTTAAATAAGGGACAAGTGCCTCCAAAATACAATTTAATGGCTATTCTCACAGCAGTGGTTAGGAAGCATTTGTTTCTGCAGGTATAGACTCATTTCTCAGCTTTAGCTCCAGCTGTTGTCCAGTCTTGCCTACTAGGAAGCTAAATATTACAGAGCTATGAATATTTTTACAAAGGATATTTTTGTGTGTTGCAAGTCATAATATTGATCAAATAAAACTTTAACTGTACCTGTATAGTTCTAAAAGGTAAGCCCTCTTGATATGCTGTTCCACAATCTAAACTTACTTTACTGGAAAAAAAATATAACTCTTTTACTTCCTTAGAGTATTTGCTCAACATACATATATGACAACACACATATATTAAAGGCAATATAAATTGAAACACAAAACAATTCATTTATTTAGGTATTCACTAGCACATTAGAAAGAGAACAATGTGAAATTATTTCACCATTTCAAGAAGCAATACCTTTGATAATATCAGTAATTCCCTGTCAATAGATTATAGCCTGAATTTGTAAAAATGCATAATGAATTATGATCACAAATTTCAGGCTTATAAGTAGCTTGATCAATTTATAAAGCTCATCACAGAGGTGTAAAGTACAAGACTTGGATAAATGTTGACAATGTGAAGTCCATTTGCCTCATGTTGTAATGGTCTATCTGTACCCTAAAAAAAAAGGTGATATGTTGAGATTTGGCTTTATCTGCATATATATAAGTAGCACATACCTATCAGAAATATGATATGATTTCATTTAAATAGCTGTGAAGATCAAAGAATTGCACAGAAACTTTTGTACACTGCATTATGTTCATGATAAACTGATGAAATGTTATCATGCTGTATAAACCTGTCTTCAGTAATTGAATCTATAAGTTAAAAAGTATATAAATCTTTGTTACTCTTTAGATGCCATCCAGAGGGACCTGGACAAGCTTGAGAGTTGGGCTTGTGTGAAGCTCATGAGGTTCAACAAGGCCAAGTGCACCTGGATTGGGGCAACTCCCAGTATCAATACAGGCTGGGGGATGAAGGAATTGAGAGTAGCTCTGTAAAGGACTTGGGTGTACTAGTGGATGGAAAGCTGGACGTGAGCTGACAATGTACACTCACAGCCCAGAAGGCCAGTCATATCCTGAGTTGCATCAAAATAAGCATGGCCAGCAGATCGAGGGAGGTGATTGTGCCCCTCTACTCAGCTCCAGTGAGACCCACCTGGAGTACTGCATCCAGCCCTGGAGCCCTCAGCTCAGGAAAATCACAGATCTTCTGGAGTGGGTCCAGAGGAGGGCCACAAAAATGACCAGATGGATGGAACACCTCTCCAAACTGAGAGAGCTGGGTTTGTTCAGCCTGGAGAAGAGAAGGCTCCATGGAGACCTTATTGCATTCTTTCAGGACTTAAATTGGACTTGTAAGAAGACTGAGGACTGTTGCAATAGGACAAGAGGCAATGGCTTGAAACTAAAAGAGGGAAGATTTAGAGTAGATATCAGGAAGAGATTTTTTACACTGAGGGTGATGAAATGCCAGAACAGGTTGCCCAGAGAGGTGGTAGATGCCCCATGTATATTTGTATATATGTATCAATTATGTATATGAAAAGATTCAATCTTTTTTCAATCAAACCAAGAGTATGTTATGCATATTTTCATTTAAAATGTGAACACATTATTAACTTTTCTGCAGAAAGCTCATTAAAAAATGGTCTTTACACATGAGCTTTAATTTGATGATACTTGGGGCCAGTCATATGTTCCTTACAAAGGAACAAATTTGCAAATTTGTAGCTTCATTCCATCTGTCAAGAAAATCGAATGAAGACAGATTAAGTAAAGGTCTTACTGAAAATATGGTCAAAGTTCTACACTGATTTAAAAGGGAACAGGGCTTCATTGTATGGTCAGTACTTCCATGGCTTCTCTGGAGTAGCGCTCTTCATGAACAGCTGGGTAATCGCTACAGAATGTGACATTAGTGGTGGCTCCAGAATGGGTTTTAGGCATTTGGAGAGGAATGTGAATTTAAATCCAAAGCTGAATTAGTTAGCTTAGTTACTGCCTTACTTCGGAAACAAATTCCCAAGGTGACACAGCTGTCATCTTTAACGTCCTCCAGCCACAGGAACAGACTGCTAATGTTTCAGCATCTCAGCTGCAAAGCTGTTTCTGAACAACCCAGGGCATAGATTGTACCTAAGCACGAACAGGCTCCAGAGACTGGGTATTTCTCTTCCAGAGGCTTCAATCTTGTAGGTATTCTTAGAACATTTCTAAGTTGTGCCAACAGGATCCAGTTGTAGTTGTTTCTCTTTAAAAAAAAGCAGGCAGTCAAAGGAACTCATATTACTGTGAAGTAATTGATCGTGAAGGAATGGAAAACTGCTCCCGTTTGACCTGGAACAAAGAGTTCTTAGAGAGCACGGGGACGCAGCGATTCCCTCTCCTTCCAAAATACAGAATGAGAAACCACTCTAAGTCACCTTTTACACTTTAAGTCTTTAATGAATAATTAATTGCTTGAAAATGCAGAAATGAAAAGCAAGCCATCAGCTGTGTCATTTTCTAGCTGTAGACCAACTGATAAAATCACAGTGGAAAGATGAGTTTTCACTGTATGTTACAGTGGAAAAGAGAACTGTGGATCACTGGGGATGAGTTTAGCTGTGGAGAAAAGTTGAAAAAATAATCACTAATATCTGTGACAATCACCGACTGACTATGGTGACTGAGGAGTAGGATATTCCACACACTGCAAAAAGACTCAGTACGATCCATTAATCATTTTAACAAATGCAGTGATAGCTGTAGAGTCTCTAGTCCTCAGTCATCAGTACTTTGTTTTCAAACTGAATATAGTTTGCATTATATTGTAACAACATCATAATTTATCATATCCTCTTTCTGACAGATTGTGACTGTGGCCCTTCCTGATTCTCTCAAGTGTAGCTGAGGTTTTGTTGAATTGTCAATATAGGTTTTCTACTCACAACTGATTAGCAATAGGTCTCATTGATTTAAAAAAGACTTCTACAAATTTTTGATGCCTTTCCGAGTACCTCCTGTTCAAAAGATGTATAAAATATGTTGTTAATAGTATGCATAAGACTGGGGATTGGGGTTGGGGTTTGTTGCGGTTTTTTAAAATTCTGTGACCCAGTTACATTGTATGTTCTTTCTTAATGACCATGTAGGGTTTGGCTTGCACAGAGGAGGCCTAATAAAGTTCTATTTAGATGAACTGGGAATTCAAGCATTCTGCAAATACAGGAAAAATATTTCTGTTTAGTTAAAAACTAAACTAAATTTTACTATGAGAACTGAAGTCCAAAATTCAAAGGGACTTAAAACACTTTATGTATTATTTTTCAAAATTCTAATTATAAGTAAGGAATTATCATTGCACCAAAAAATGTCTTAAGATCCCACACGGATTGCCTTTGTTATTTTTCTATTAAACTCTTATTATGATTTAGAAAATAACCCCATAAAATTATTATAGATAGAGGAAACAGAAGAAGAATGACTGGGTGGGAGTTCATTAATGAAACCAAAGGAATTCAGGAACAACAGGTCTGGACTACTACATATATTGATTTTTTTTAATACTGTCAAATATGAGGTTGTAGATGAAGATTTATCATTTTAGCACAAGATTTCAGCCCTGTGGCTCTTGTCACTTTCTCCTAGCTTTTTTCCTCTTTTTTGACTTGATGATCTTGTTCTTTGTATTTAAGAAAGATATATGATAAAACTATTACAAACCATTTTCTTACCAGCTAGTTTCTGAAAAGCACTACTCATAGAGTGCTGAAGATGATACACATACTTAGCTGTATTCTTACATTTTCAAGAAGTATGAAAGTAAAGATGTTAAATTCATGGAATAACTCAAGAGGAAAATATTTCAAAGGTATTGAAAAAACTAAGGAGATAGTGTGCCATTTTCAACTGGGATAGAGTTAATTTTCCTCATAGTAGCTTGTGTGGTACTTCTGGATTTGTGGCTGAAGCAGCTTTGATAACACACTGACGTTTTAGCTATTGCTGAACAATGTTTACAAACCATCGCCAGGAGGGGATACGGATGGTTCATCTGATCCCAACTGACCAAAGTTTTATGATATTAAAAGGCATGGATATCTTATTTTAGTCTTTTCTAGACAGTCAAAAGAACAGAGTACACTGAGAAATCAAGTCCTGTTTATCCATGGGAACTCTATCTCTGGGTAAGGTTTTTCCTAAATGAGAAAGTATGCAAGAAACATCTGTTATGCTCACAAAGTGAGAATCAGAAAAGATAAAGCCAATCCTAAGAGACATCTTCATTTGTGCTATCTAATTCTGGTTCATTTTGTGCATATTTTGGGAAATGAAATGCAGAGTTCTGGGAAACAAGCTTTTCTCTTTTCTTTTGGATTAAATCTCTCATGGATATGGCTTTTTATTTAGTTTGGACTCCTCAGAGTAGATTTTCAAAATAAGCAGTAATACTTTAAAACAAAACCATTCATAGAAATAGGGGAAAGGGAA
>VZRU01006701.1:315192-432566 GCA_013398155.1 Pedionomus torquatus | reverse complement strand
AAAACAAAACCATACATAAAAAAGAGGGAAAAAAAAAAAAAAAAAAGGACACCAAATAGAGGCCAAGCCACACTGAACTAACAGGTATAGATACCAAATTGAGATTCCTAAGTACAAATAAATCCAGTTTTGACTTGCACAGAGTTTACGGTCCCAGAGAGTATTGAACTCAGTCAATGGAAACTTCAAGTGAGAGAACCACACCCCTTACCTATTGAAACCAATCCAGGAAAAAAATCTAAACCCAAACCTACAGTCTTCCTAGTATATAATCTACTTTATTATAAAAAGCAAGGAAAAATTTTACCCAGATTTTTGTCACAAACATAATTTTTTTTTTCTGTTGTTCTCTATAACCCATAGTATAAAACGTAATGACTCTTCCATCCACAAGTGTGGTTTTCACCAACATACTAATTGCACTCAGGAGAAAATGAACAAATGCACTATTAGTAGTTTGGCACATCCCACATCTGACACCTTTGTTTCTAACATTAATGAAGAGTATGAGCTTTATAGCCTCCTAGAAAGAAAGAAGAAACAGAGCGCCACTATGGAAGGAAAAAGGCTTGCCCCACAATACTGGGGGCTATACATTATAAAACTTATAGATATATAAAAATAGAGTGTGTATACATAAGAAATCATTTGTGACCTAAAGCTTTATGGAATAAAGAGCTCTTTTTCAAGCTTGTTTTTTACAGCACTTGGTACCTTGATTTAATTTCTAGGATTTGGCTAAGAATCTCAGTCCTCCCTCTGTACAAATTAAGATATGTGTAAAAATATAGTTTGCCTCAGTTTGTTTTTCCTAGATAAGTAGAGCAAGAATTGTAAACAGACCTAAATGTATAGTGTTCATTTCTATGTTGATAAACTAATGTATTTTACTCAGGTTTGTGGATATTGACTACTAGCATTCTGTTTGCACTTCAGTAGCACACTGAGATTCAAATTGTATTATTGTCATCTCTGGGAATGTTAAGATTCTCTGCACTAGCAACACGAAAGGTACTTCGGACATGCAAAGCACGTGGTCAAGACTGCAATTAAAGCAGAAAACACCGTGAAACAATTTAACAGAAAAGTGATTGTTGTTGTTTTTTTTCAGCTGTAATACAAATCCATGTTTCAAAAATCAAATCTAACAAAGTAAACATTGACTCACAATGTCAGTCTATAATAAGGTACCTAATATTTGTTGACAAACGCAGTCTAATGTGATTAACAAATACTAAGGTGGTGAGTCAGCACTTACTTTCAAAATACTAGGAGACCAGCTGAGGGCAAAAATAAGGCTTCCTAGACACCAGCAAAGCATGGCAAATCACTGGCTTCCATTGTCCCTTAATCTTTAACCTTTCTTCCTTTGGAATTTAATATTCTTGGTTTTCACAGGCTTTTTTTCTTTTCTTCCTAGCTAGCTCGCTTAATAGCTTAAAAAAAAACAACAAAAAAAAAAACAAAAAAAACCAATCTCACAACAAAACACCACCTTTCACTTTTTAAACAAAGTACCACCAGTCAGTAAGATATAATTCCTAGATGCTGTTAAAAATAACATTGTTTTTAAAATAATTCCTTGAGGTTTCTTTTTGCTTTAACTGTGGATTTTCACTCTATATGTTGCATGTGTTAATCCAACAACATTTTGTTCCAGTAGTTTAGATTGACCTTATAGTAACTACAGCTAAAGAAATTTTATGTTGCTGCTGATTTATCTTCTCTGCATATTGTCATCTGAGTAAAAATTAAACATTTTTAATGCAATTTTGCCCATTTTAGTTATTATGATGAAATTATCTGATTAAAAAAAAAAAGAAAGAATGTTTTCATTCTATTTCACCCTGTGTCACATTCAGCTAATAAACAGTCATTCCTATTATGCAGGCACATGTAATAATAAAATATTTCTACAATAATCTATTAGAAATTACTACCCATACTATGCCCACATTCTGCCTTTCACACTTATTCTGAATACAGAAATAATCTGAGGATAACATAAAGACCTTGCTAGAGACAAGTCATTTCCTCGTAGCAACTATCTCGACTGTCTTCTTACATATATTTTCCTTTGCATCCATGCCCCCTTTGCCCACATGTCCTGGGAAGTCCTGGCGTCCACCTTTTTCTTCTCCAGCCTCCAGAAATGCTTTCTTCTTGGTGCCTCTCTGTTGCTCTCCATTTTGTGACACCAACCAAGGAAGCAAGGCAAGCAAAGGGAAGAGAATGAGAAAGAGTTGAAGCCTTCTGCAGCAGCAATGTGTTGGCAACAGAAGGATAACAAATCATTTTGAGTTCATGAGGCTGGTTTAGCTGTGAGTATAACAAGATTATGAAACGACAGCAAGAATAGGAGGAAGCTCTCCCATCCTGCTGTCTTTTTGTTACCATACCTTTATTCCCCATCAGTATATACAACAATTAAAGGGGCTACCTCCACTTGCTTCTTTATGATTAGGTTTTCAGACAGCCTCAGACCTTAAAAGGAGATCCAAGAATAAAGTCGAGAGGCTCCTTATGCAGGTGAAGTTTGCCCATGGTGTGGTTAAAATTTAGCTCTCATCCCTGGCTGCTGCAGCTGGCATTGATCTGAGTAACTATCATCCCCCTCGAATTCCAGGAGAGAGGGGGAGACTTTTTAAATCATGGTTCTCACACCAGGGGTCCTAGTGAGAATGTGAGAAACTGCAGAGCTGAGCCACAGAATGACAAGAATATTAGCCATTATTTTAAATATTTTAGTAAAATTTATTAACATATGGAAAATCTCTAACTGCAATTATAAGTTACACTTCAAAAAAGTTAATTTATTCAGTGCAGGAGATTAGCTTTCATAAGAGAACAAGAATAAAAGTCATGCCAGAACTAAGTCATTAGGGTCTCCTTGGAAACATTCCTGTTTGAAGCTTTTATTGGTTGCTGATATAGCATTTTTTGCTCTGTAGCCCAGGAAAAAAGAATCTATACATTAATGAAGAGAGTAGAAAAACAAAGTCAGAAAATACAAAGCCTGTATTCTACGTGCTCTGTGAATGCATTTCATTTTGTTACAGCAATTATGGGATTACAGGCCCTGGTCCCACTAGTATTTGTGTCACGATAAGGGTAAAGTTTATAATTCAGCTAATGAGTAGCTTCAAGTTTTGTTATCCACACACAGTAATAAAAAGCTGATCTGCATTGTTGAGGTCTGGCTAACCTTACTGTAGGAAAAAGATTTCATCAAGCTTAAACAAACTGCTGATGCATAAAAAGAGTAAGTCCTCATTCTTTCAGCATAAATCATGAACATTTCAGACAAAGTATAAAGCAGGTTTGGGCCTATTGCTTTTTTTTTTTTTTTTCTGGGATAAAGGATATGGCACTTTGGCACTTCCTGCTGGTTTTTTTTTTCTCTTGTTTTAGGAGTAAGAAGACCATTTTATTAGTGACCTGTTGTCAAATTTGAAACAATAATTTTTGAGAAAGGTAATAGGAAACCTACTTTTTCTTTATTAAGAGTAAAAAAAAAAAAACTACAACAAAAAAACAACCACAAAAAACAACCCTGAAAATTTAAATAGTTTGATAATAAACTATTTTTCAGCACAACAGAAACAAAAATTCATAGAGAGTGCAAACAAATCATTAGCTAACTTAACCCAGGAAAAGAAGACGGGACTCTAGAATTTGGGGCATAAACCTGGGCTACAAAATCTCCGTAGGTATATTTTCTGTTTCATATACAAATCATTTCAACTTTAAAAACTTCTAAAACTCTGACTCAAATCAAGTAAAACCTTTTGGGTAGGACTGGTAGGTTTAAAAATTTATTTAACTATTTTTCAGTCAATTTGGACTTGCATAGCAACTGAAATCTCAATATGTATTTAACAGTGAGGGCCATTTTTCACTATTGTGTAAATGCGTTTTTCCCTCCTGCTTGACCTGAACATAAACATACGAGGGTGCATCTGTTCACAAATGCCGTTGGTATAGGCCAGAGATGCTTATTCTGCTCTTTAGAGATTGTCTAAACCAGACTACTTGCTCCATTAATATCCTCTTAGCACAGGACCCAGACTACTTTTCAAAATCAGATAACAACACACTTAAGACCAGAAGATCAACAGCCACCAGAGTCACATGTCATGGGAATGAGCCAGGAGGATTAAGAGCATCACCAGCATTGTATTCCCTTGTGGTAGAAGAGGATTTAGGGGGTAAATTCCTAGATAACTCCATTACACATTCACCTCTGAGCTTTGGTTTCTTGTTAGAGGACATTGTTATTTAGCAGTTAAAACTGAGGAATGAGATCTATAGGTTCTGGTTTTTATTACATGTGCACCAGTTTACCATGTCTTCTTGCATGCCATTGCTTCCACAGCTTCCCACATCTGTGAAGTAAATGAAACTTCACAGTTTTCAGCTCAAAATTGTAAGAAGCTGCAAACAGCCTTGCTTTGCCACAGACATGCTAGCCAACAGCTGTGATTTCATCAGATTTGCTGAGTTCATACATTTACCAAAACTAGGATTATTTTGATTTATTTAGTAATACAATAATAAACTTATCAGGCCACTATATATAGTAGCAAGACAAATTAGAACAGCAACTCCGTGGTGTTTCTTCTATTCTGATACAAGACATATTCAAGAGGGATATCAGAAGGTGTCATTGTGAGATGCATTTACCTTACCATCCAGGTAAAAGATTGCAGATCCTACAAGCATGATTTGAACTACCTGACATAAATACTTACAGCTGTACAGATGCAGCAACAATATAGGTTTCATTTGCTTAATAGTTTCTCCCCAGCTGGATGTGTGCAGACATAACTAAGGCCTGTGCTATTGTGGTTATTGCACCTGAAGTACCACCATAAGGCTGTTAAAGATTAACACTGGTATGACCTTCCGTTATACCTCTGGAAAAAAATCCAGACTTGTCAAGGGGTGAGAAAGAGAGACAGAAAGGCAAAACTACATCTATATTGAAGCTTCTCGTTCACTTTGAATGATCAATCCAAAAAGAAAATGAAATAATAAAATTTTAAAAAAGAAAGAAAAAAGAAGGAAAAAAGAAACTGTACAACTTTCCTTAGCATCCTAGCCTATTATAGTCTTTGAACTGTACATTATTTGCTCTATTATTTGCTTTAAATATCCTGCTAGATATTTAAAGCTATAATGTTATTATTGCTTGTTTTGGCTCACCCCCCTAATTACATCTAGTTTTGGATGAGGACAATTGTTTCATTGAGGTAGCTGTTCTCTTGTGCATCAGAACTATATAATTTGTGTGAATTCCTAGCCGGAGTGTATACAGTCATGTAATGCATACAGTTGTTTGGAACCTTGTCATTATTTTCTGCAATGGCACATGTAAGAAGATGGACAATTTTACAGAATAAAATCTATTTCTATGGAATCAGTGTTCTGCTATTATATTAAAACTGTGACTACTTGTCACAGTTCATAGTCATAAGTCACCTTATTCATAGTCTTATACGACCAATAATGCATACTTAATTTTGAGAAACTTGTTTCAGACTCACTGTTAGTCACCTACCATTTATACTTTGATATCCTCTCAGTTTTATTTTTGGAAACCGTTTACACAAAGAATAATGAGTAACTGCAGAAAAGTTTGAGAATGAACCAGTGATTTCCATGTAACAAATCTCACACAACCTTAATCATCTTTTTGGAAATTTCTCCCTTTGAGTCTTTATGATAAATTTTTCCAGAATTCTCTATGCCACTGGGATTTCTCACCATTCACAGGTAGATTCTGAGTTCAGAAAAAGGTATTTAAGGGATTATACTTTTGCAGGAAATTATTTTGCATAACTTGTTTGGGTTTGGTATTTTTTTAATAAAAAATACAGTTTTGCACAAGTGAAGCAGCAGAAATTATTATCTACTCAAGCTCTCAATTTAACAGAAATGTAGTAGGAGCAGCAGAGGTCATCAAAGCAAACATTACTTTTGTTTTTAATTTCTTAGTAACATCAAGAGTATTGTAGCCATTCTTTGTGAACATGTCCTCACCTTGAGGCTGGTCAAAGAGAACATTTTCCCCACTCTCCTACAGCACCCAGAAGTTTGCTCTCAGCATTCTGTTCTAGGAGTGAGTTCTGGTGGGGAACCAGAGTTCCCAGCTTGCAGACCTGAAATGCCAGCTCATGCCATTCAGGCAGAAACACTTGCAAAACCATTCTGTGTAGGTATTCTGTCTCAAATAATTGTCTTAACAATAGAACAACCCTTTAAGTGAGGGCCTCAGAAAGAAAGGAGTGGTTTGATCTTTCAAGATGGTACTGCTATTTGAAAACAGTTATGTGCATGACATTCCCATCTTGTAGCTGCCCATCAGAGGTTAAATTTTCCTTTATTACCTCAAGTGACAGGGATTTGTGCTGAGATATTGAGAGCACTGAGTTCCAAGCTGCTGGTAATTCAGGCAATAAACTCAGAGTATTACCTTTGTGCATTATAATGTTTTCATTTCTTTAGACTTCCTTCTCAGTGGTACAGAGTGTGAAGATACTTTTACAATATCTTTTTCATTTCCCCAGACTAAAATATGTCACATTTCAATTATTTGTCATACATTTTAGTATTTTCTGCTGATTCTTGGAGAACCTTAGAAACAAGGGCTGTAGAGAAATCCTGATGGATTTCTGCTAGGGCACCAATTACTGAGAGCTATGGAAGACTGTGGTTACCTTTCACATGACAAGGTTTCATGAAATGACAATAGCAAAGGAAAGCCAGTTGTTCCATTTCCAAAAAATAGGCAGGGAAGATGCATCAACCCTTCACTCTTCAAATGTTTTTCAAAAAATTACCTTGAGTTAAGACAGATTTTTAATTATATGAGACATTTGAAAAATAAATAGAAGGGGCAGGGAAAAAAAAGGATTTCTTACAGATCCTATTTTTTGACATAAAATATGGAAAAGATTTACTTAAAGACTGACCAACATTCACATTCTTATTCACAGCCTCTATCCACAAAACTGAACATATTTTATCTCCTTACATCACACAGAAGTTAAAACTTCACTTTAAATTGACTCTGAGAAGAGATGCTGCTATGCTTGTGAGAGAGTGGAGTGTTGTTATCAGTACATACTTTGTAATTAAAATTCTTTCCTAAAGATCAGATTCTCCTTTGGTAATAGGTGAACAAAAGTAGTCTTAATATAGGGAGACAGAAGATAATTTATACTGCAGATGAATTGTATTAAAAAAATATTTTACAGCATTCTACATACATAAAGGTTAAGAACAACAGCTTTTAGAAATTATTCTTCTATAGTGCTTTGTCTGTTCTGTATATTTGTCTTTGGGATAAGTTAGCACAAATACAGGATATTCTAATATTCTACATTGTCTCAATACTATAAAAGACTAAGACAGATAAATTTGCTAATTCTGAAATTTTAAAGGCTTGTGGTTTTAAAAGTAGGTCAAGTTGGGCACAGAAAATGCCCTTCAGCAATTTGGACTGAACAATGCCAGAGCTTTTCTTCTTTTAGTATAAATAGCTTGAAATAATTCTACATAATGATAGACATTTTATTCTTTTATTTTTCTAGCTTTTATTTCAATTCTTACAAGATTGATGTCTGCTTCCCATCTATATTTGGGAATATTTTCATACAATCCGACAGTATTTTCAGTGTGATCATTCATCATGCTCAGAAGTGTGAAGTTAAAATTCAAAGAGAAAGTGAAAACATGTCACAGGAATAAAATAAAATCTTGATAAAAACCATCACTTCATTCTAGTTAAAAGAAATCTTACATTAAAAATCAGACTGTCTTTTGCCTCCTCCTCGTATTCTATTTGATTTTGCTTACCTCAGAATTAAAAATGTGGTATTAAAAAATGCTGGCATATACAAGTTGAAAATAAAAGCCAGCACCTTAAGTCAGAAAAGTTGCTAGAATGGCAACAATTTCTTCTGTGACACATTAGATTCTTAAAAATAATCCAAATGAAGACTTCTGGTGACTTGAAAATGCTACATTTCATGTAAATTACCATATCACAAGAATAACTTTGGAGCTTTGATATTTACTTCAGTGGAGCTGAGATTTTAGCCCATACCCCATAACTCTTTAAGGCAGAGTGGGAAAATGATACTGCAGTAGTACATCAGATGTGAGACTTACACATCATTACCTAATATCCCTAGCTATTTTTAAAATCAGTTTACTCTTATGTAATAGAAGAACTACTGGGGACAGCATTCTTATTTCAACAGATTTCAACTAAAAACCCATCACCCCACCTGAACGGAAATTTTAATTTTGCAGTGGGCTACTTGAAAAATAAACTAACTGGTTAATTTTTTCCTGTACATATCCAATCCCTTGATTATACTATAAAACCTAAATAGTGAAGTTGGGATAGAAAGTATATCATCATGATTTTTAGAAAGAATGCTAAAATACAAGCATGAAAACCTAAAGAAGGGCCAAGATTCTTTCAAAAAGTTTTGTAGCAGTCCTATCTAAACAACTCTCATATTACTACTGGAGTATTGCATTCAGCTCTGGAGCCCTCAGCACAGGAAAACCATGGACCTTTTGGAATGGGTCCAGTGGAGGGCCAGAAAATGATCAGAGGGCTGGAGCACCTCTCCTGTGAGGACAGAGGTAGCTGCGGCTCTTCAGCCTGGAGAAGAGAAGGCTCCATGGAGACCTTATAACAACCTTCTGGTACTTAAAGGAGGGTTATGTGGCGACAAACTTTTTAGCAGGGCCTGTTGCGATAGGACAATGCACAATGGTTTGAAACTCTAAAAGGGAAGATTTACAGTAGATATAAGGAAGATATTTTTTACACTGAGGGTGATGAAACACTGGAATGGGTTGCCCAGAGAGGTGGTAGATGCCCCATCCCTGGCAACATTCAAGGTCAGGTTGTATGAGGCTCTAAGCGACCTAACCTTTTTGAAGATGTCCCTGCGTATTGCAGGGGGTTTGGACTACATGACTTTTAAAGTTTCATTCCAACTCAAAGTATTCTATGATTCTACAGCTCTATATAATTTATGTGGAATACAGTTATAGCTGAGATTTTAAATAAACCTTTGAAAAGTTCTGCAAATAGGGAATTAGGGAAAATTAGCTGATTCTTGCAAGTTAATGAATTGTCCGGTAGTTATATAGGTTTAGATATAGAAAAGGAAAGGTAGGGAGTTATTGCAATTGCATGTGTAGATGACATACTTGTCTTCCTCTACTCCCCACTTCTCTATCTCCCATTCTCTCTCTCTCCCCCTTTAATGCTGTTACAGTCAGGTACCTCTCTGTGCATACCCAGTCCTCTATCCACTTCTTTCTTAACATCTGCTTCTTAAAACAGTCTCCTCTTTCTTTCTTTAGTCATCAGTAGTTTCCAAACCATGTTACCCATTTTATGCAAGAACATTTTTGTTTCTAACTTTGCCTTGCTTGGACACTGCTCACCACACAGGAATGCATAGATTTAGCTTTAAATACCCAGGCTTTCTGGATACATGAATAGAGATCAATTAATTTAACAATAAGCATGAATATTTGCAGCATCATAACCCAAAATTTCTATAATTCCAATACATAAGCATCTGTTTCACATAACTCTGCATACCCTTCTGCTTCAAAATTAAAACTGGAAAAATCATTTGGGTGTTTAATTATGTGTTTAGATACACATGGAGCTGACAGTCAAACATGAGTCAGGCTGGGTTAAAGGTGCCTGCCTGTTGCTGTGCAATATTCTCCAATGTCAATTTAGGTATAAGGGTGTTTTAAGTCTCTGTTGTAATGCATCTAAATCTTTGCTTTAAAGAGAATGTAGATCAAAAAAGTCTAGTCTCCTTTCTATATGGCAGATCATTAATTCATTGTTATTCCAATAATTAGGAACTGTTTTTCAGGTTTTCATGTGAAAGTTTGTCTGATTCTAATTTTTAGAACAGATTAATAAAATAAATAATAAATAAAATAAATATTTCTGTACTTTAAATATATGAACCTCTAAGCTGAGCATAGACAGCACCACTTTCTAAATATCCTGTATACACTAGCACAACCATCTCCTGAAACCTGCTCAGTGAAACATTATTAAGAATTTTTATTACCTCTGAAATATGACAGATGACTGAGCCATGTTGTATCACTATTGTCAAAAATGTTGTTACTTGAAATTATGAAATTATCATTGCAGCTGCATAAAAGGTTTAAAATATACACATTTAAGATTCCTAAGTGGATTTCAATTGCAGATGTCAAACACTTCAGAATTCAGGCTGAACCTGTTCATATTACCCTTACAGTTACTGGTTATCGATATTTAAATGGAATACTATAATTTCTTATTGTTTCAATTTTACCTTATTTCTAAAACATCTAGGCAAATATGAATTTTAAAAAGTGAATCATTTCTCATTTCTAATTCCTAAAGCATTTGAGCTAATCTCCAGGAAGGACTCTTAGTCAGTGAACAAGTACTTTAGTAAAGTATGGATTTTCAATCTAGCATAAGAATTTCAAGTTGTTTACACATGGAGGATTTCATTTGCAACCTGAGAGTGGCTTTGAAGAAAACTGATTTTCATGCCAAAGACAACTGAAAAGCTTTCTGGGTAAGTACTTCTAATATCAACAGGGTGAACGAGTTAATGTAGTTTAACCTTCTTTATGACATTACAGAAAGTGGGAAAACAACTTAAGTGAAACAACAAGCCAGATAATATGTTTTATTTTCCTATGTTCTGTATGATGAAAAGTGCATTTTGAAAAATGTAGGTATACAACCTTCAGTTAATTTTAGCTATTTTCTCTAATGGTCTTTATTTGAATGATTGTTGAATAAAGGTTCTACATAGTACAGCCTTATCTATTAATTATATGAGCATCTGGGTATGCTTACCAAGTTATCTTCAGATAGCATTGCCAAGTATTTCATCTACTCATCATCTTCCAGGTAGAAAATTCATAACTTTTGAACACAATAGATTACTGATCTGAACCCTGCAATTGCGTTATGTTGTGTTTAAACACACACAACTCTCCTGGATACACTACGGGACTACCTCTATACAAAATGTTATTACAGATCCAGAAACAGAAGACAGAAAACTTGATTCAAGCCAAACTCACAGTATTTTCAGTATTTTGTGAGGAACTGAACTAGTGACTTGTAACCTTCAGTAGATGGAAATTTTGCTTAGGAAGAAAATCCATCCATTTTGAGTGAATGGACGGATTTTCCATTTTCATAATGAAAATACTGCCTTGGATATCCAAATAAAGTTCTAAAAACCAGGCCACTCTTTTTAGCATAATCTAGACTTTTTAGATAACAAGACTACATTTCCCTATTGTTACATAAGCCACACAGCCACAACCCTGAAATCCTCTCTGCTGACTACACCAGTAGTCTGTGTTTCTTCTTCCTGGCAATTCAGTGGGCCAGACAGCTGAACAGCCACTGCAGTGGTGACAACAGGAGAATTTCTCTTTCACCAGGCATGCCTGCAGATGTTAAGAATGTGGGAAGACTGGGTTGTCAGCTCCCTGCCATCTGAGTGGCTTCAACCCACCCCTCGCCTACTGCAGTAAGTGGAGTAGCCCCATGCTCATGTCACCTCAGTGAGCTGTTTGGCAGTCAGGACCAAAAGAGTCAAAAAAAGGAAAAGCAGCAGAAAAACCACTCTTCTAGTGGTTGCTAGAAAAGTAAGGGTAGGCCTAACAGTGTGAGGGATGGAGCTTTAAAAAGCAACTAAGTACCTTATGACCAAATTTAGATAGGCTAAACACAGCTATGGAATAATGATGAACATACATGTAAGAATGCAAGGGAAGCCAGATTGTTCAGATTATGTATTACATACTCACGGAGTCAGAAATCATCCCTAAGAAATTGATCCTAAAATACATGGGGAGGAGGAGGGTGCAGAAGGAAAATGAGCTCTCTGATTTGGGAAGATGTATCAAGAAAGGAGAGGCCTGAGATGTGAGACCTCCCTGACAGCTTTGCCCTCTCTGGTCAAGCCACCATAGGTGCATCAAGATTGTGTAAGAATTGAAAGACCTAAAAATTGAGGTTTATAGAGTTAAATTAGTATTTTAAGTGTCTTTTGTATAAATACAGTTATTGTTAAAGGGCAAATAAATCTTCCTTTAAAATATTTTAGAGTTGCAGGGAAATATCAAGTCAGTTTCTGCATGTTTAATTTGTCCCCTCAGAAAAATGAGAAGCTTTATTAAAATCTCTATCCAATCCGCATACATGTGTAGTCTCAACTCAATGGTATCTCCTGATGTTTTGGTTTCAGTTCTTGTCTGTAACATCCATCAACAGTTTATAAAACAGCTTATGCTTTTATTCTTTCTTCCCCTGAATCTGAGTTTTTTAAGGTATTTCTCAGTTCTGTCTGTTTTGAATTTAATTTGTTTGAACAAAGTATGGTAATATGTATGCATACATATATATATAACATCTACTAAAGTAACCTCATTTGGCATCTTTGACCTGAACAAAAAATTTCAATCAGGCTTCAGAAGTTGCAGCAATCCAGAAACTAAGGATGTGTGGTTGGATCCCCAGCCACATTTGACATTGTGAAAATTATAAGGTTTTCCTGCAAAGCGCTTTTAAAATTAGCATCTTTAGGATCTGAATTAAACTGCAGATTAGGTATCGTAACCCATGTCATTCTACTGAAGTCTGAACTGCTGCATCCGGATGAAAATTACAAAATGGTTCCTTTCCTCTGAAACTTTCCTAGATGGCATATGTGACCAGGTGTAGAAGGCATTTAGAAATAAGAGGATCTTGCTGTCTTGACCCTCTTATCTGCTTTCCTAGGAAAGAAGGCTCTTTTCTCTTTCCACACTGTCTAGATATTCACTCTCTTTTCAAATGAAGCAAACATTTTGTCTTGTGGAAGTCTCTGTGAAAGACATGATTTCACTCTTATCTCTAAATACTTTGCAAAGAGTCCTGGGGCACTACATGGAGACCCAAACATCCTCTGAAAAAAAGCTGCTCGTGGGAAGGACAGCAGAAGGTTGCCCACAACTTGGAACAAATTTCCTTTTCTGATGCCTGGTATGTCACTGGTGTCCAAAGTTGCTCACAATCAAGACGCTCATTTTTCTATGCCCTGAAAGAAGCAGGCAAAAAGGGAGAGACCAATGTTTCCTTAGATCAGCAGGAAAGCATCTTCACGTAATATCTTGGTCAGAATGGTTAGATTAGAATATGCAGTCCTCCAAACAGAAAGTAACTAAGTAGATCTGAGAACTGACAAAAAAGGACAAACCTATTGGCCAGATTAAGATAAAAAGCAACTTCTTGTCTGACAGTGCAAGTTACTCAAGAGTCTTGAATGTTGCTTAAATGAAGCAATTTGAAGTACTCAGCCAAGGCCCATGAGGTCATAAAAGCTCTCTGATTTGGGAAGAAGTATCAAGAAAGAGAGGCCTGAGTTTAGCAAGCCCTGGACACAGATGAAAACAGAGCCTGAGCATTCATATAAGACTATGAGGAAGGCAGTGCCCTGATGAGTTGGGAAGAAGACCTACTTCTTGAGACGTTGGACTAGATCATGAGGTCTAAAATAAGATATGCAAAATATATAAAAAAATAACTTGATAGATGTCAACCAAATTAGAAAATATTCAGGTACAGATACAATAACTGAACCCACAAAGTTAGTAAAACCATTTAAAATTCACTTACAGAAAATCACAAAGGACAACTCAGTCTCACAGCACAGAAATAAGATTACTCTGGAATGCAGAGAAACATTCCCAATACAAAAGACATAATATAAAACAGGGCTACAACTTAACACTTCAGATAGAAATGCAATGATAATAATAATCATTACAGTTTCATATGATTGTTTAATTTTGTTACATCAGGGGATATCTTTGCATATCAGTAAGGATCATGCTGGAACACTCATGGTGTTCCCAGGAGGTTTAAAGTTCTTGGTTTAGCTTTTTTTGCTTTAACCATCCTTTAAAAATCTTTAAAAATTAACAAAAAGGATTGTAACTGGTGTTATAACATGAAATATTACACAATATGTATCAGTGTATATTCATATCATATGAATTACATCTTTTTTTTTATCGCCTGCCAAGATACAAGGCACCTTAGGAAATGTATATTGATAAAGTAGGTTACCTTTGGCCCTATCCCTGCCTCAACCACATATCCCTCAGCTCTGCCTTGAACTTTATTTTTAATTATGATTAATATCTATGGAACAAGCAGAGTACAATTATGCCCTGCAATGCAAGTGTAGGCCTCCCATGGAGTTCAATGGAAGCTGCGTGCATATGTCAGAGGACAGAAATTGGCTCAATATGTTTAATAAAAAGCATTTCTTCTGCCTCCAGGCAGATTCCCGTTTGTAACCCTAGTATCATTCATGATTAATAATGCACATGTGTTAAAAATGAAAACTCTCTTTCTCCCTATCATGTCTCTGGACTCGTTGTTAATAAATATGTTTGTAATTAAAATCTTCTTCCCATGCCTTCTCCTTGCCAGTAGCAGATTCTCAACACTGATCCCACTCTTATGAGCCATAACAAATATATCTAAAGTTAAAATCATCTTCACCAGCTGCAGAAGTCTTTTGCCGTCCAGTTTTCATCTTCAATTCCTGGAAATATTTTGGTGGCAGATATGACTCCTCCCCAACACATCTCTGAATTTGACTGCCACTCCTTTGAGCTGATTTTAACAGGCTACTTTAAAGCAGGAACAAACCAGAGGGCTCAAGAGGTCAAGAGTTCCTCTGCCACATGCAGCTTGAGCCCTCAGATGAGCACACTGTGAGGCAAGCTGGCAAAAAAGTGGGAGAGACAGTATTTTTCATGCCAACCTATGTATTTGCCACCTTGCAAATTGCTCTTACGAGCTCACAGTTCTTCAGATGAACTATAGGGTTTCTTTGACATATTCCCAGGCCATTTCTTACAGGCAAAATATTGCCTGTGCTATTCTTTCCTGCAGTCACCATTGGTAGCCTGAACACTGCTAAGCTAGAATCCTTGAATTTCTGACTGTTATTTCTAAGGTATATGTTGAAAAGTAGAGACAGATGGCCTACATTCTAAAAATACAGAAAATGCAACTATTTGGTTTCGTCAAGTCACTGGTTTACTCAAATGTAAACAGCAGTCATTTGCCTTAATCCTGGAAAGAATCACAAACCATGAACTAATGGTTTCCTCAGGCGCACAAAGTTAAAACAAGGCCTTTTCAGGCTCGGTGCCCTCCATGGGTGCGAGAAGGAGGAATGTTAATCAATGGAACCCAGGGACTAATAAACAACTATTAAATATGCTACAGCCAGGAAAATTAAAACTGTATGAATAAATCAATAACATTTCCATTTCATCTCATCCCAGAAATGCTCAAAACCCATTTTATTAATCAAAGAGTGAATAAAAGGGAAGGTCAGAGAGAACTCCTTCAATACGCTAGAAAGCTCTAATGTAACTCAACTGCAATATGGTTCTAGAAGTGTATTCCACGACATTTTAAAAAAAAAAAATATTTTGTGTAAACATTCAAATTATGCTGATACTCAAAAGTGCTAATATTTCGTTGCAATAAAAGCTGCTAAGACCTTGTGTTTATCTTCATACTGAGTGCTCTAGCTGTAAGTCACTCAGAGTTACTTGGACTAGCCTGAAACTAGTCATCACAGGTGCTACAATGGAGACCTTATTTATAAGTGGAAGTATTTATAAATCTTCCAGAAATGACAGTACTCTCCTACTGTGTCACCGAAAAAACCAAACATACAAACAAACCTAAAGCCAACCAACCAACCAAAACTAAACACACATGCACACACAAAAAAGCAGAGTAGTCAACTCTACTTGAAAGACAATGAATAGATCCATGAACCATGTATACTGCTTTCAATGACACAAGTGTGTTCTGCCAGGCTCTGGATCTGTAGAACAAAATGCAGTAATGACCTATCAGAAATTTATCAAAAGGAGGTGAGAATTACCCTTGAGAATTTTTCTGGGAAAGATTATGAAGTGTGAGACAGAAAGAGATGCACTTGCTGTGGAAGAACAGGCTGCCTCCATTAGGCCTACTCTGATCCAGGAAGGACAGGCCTTAGAGAATGTTTGGTTTGCCATTTATAGTTTCACTTAAAGCATTTTTTGAATGAGTTATGGAATCATAGAATCATTTATGTTGCAAAATATGGGCCACTGAATCCCACTGTGCGCTTTATTGCAAATGTTGTTTTGACCGCAGATCACTGGTTTTTCTTTCGTTTGGGAAGAGAGCTATAGGATGCAAGCACATACAGGAAACTGGAAGTTAAGATCCACCTTAAAAATGAGAGAATTACATGAGTTAGTTAACCCTTTCTGTCCTGAAACTTGATAATGAGGACATAAAGAGAAACAGAAAAAGTCATAGGTACATTCCACCTATGGAAAAAAATCCTGTATATACAGTATCCTGTTTGTGAAAACAGCACATACGGAAGCTCTAAGGGATTGATCAGCTTCCTAGAGTATTTCAAGTCTTGTTATAAATTCCATAGTGGAGATGTATACTGTATATAGCAGGATTTAAAATATATACCAAATTTATACAGGATTCTGCAAAACCATTTACCCCACTTACTGCCCAATACACCAGGGTGCACTGCAAAAAGAAAATTTAAGAACCTAGGTCAGAAGAACAGCATTCATGGACATTTTGAGTGTCTCAAAGGAATTTATTTGAGCTCAGAATTTGGCCCAGTATACTAAGTGCAACATGTTTGGAAGAGTTCCTGCTGGCTGTCACATACCATATAGCTGTTCTGAGCTGAAAGCTGGAACCATTAAAATGTATTCTTAGTGCCTGAAACTGTAAAAATTAACGTTAATGATAATGATCATGTAATGTAGTAAAGAAAAAGAAAACTATTTTTTAAAAAAATGTTGAAACCTATTATATGATCAGCTACAACATTTATTTTGCATAAGGAGAAAGTTACTTTTATTTCTTTTTAATAACAATATTAAGCATTCCAGTAATGTTTAGTGTAGACAGGTATTTGAAACTAAAGACGACAAGTCACACTTACTATGCAATCAACACAATCTCCAAGGAAAGACTCTTCTCATATTAAATGCAACATTTGGTTCAAGTTCCAGGAAGCTGAAATTTTATTATTGCATTCTTTTAGAACAAAATGAGCCTTGTAACAATTAGACCTGATTATAATCAAATTCAAGGTAGACATTTCCCATGACCCCCACTTAAGTCTTTGGATGTCATTTGCCTTACATTGGTTCTCTTCTATATCCTTGCCCTGGACTTTGGATGGGGCTGACATTTAGGGTCAGACCAGGCTTAATGTTTTCATGGTTAAGGTTTGGAACTTTTTTGGGGGGCAGTCTTGTTTGGTTGTTTGTTGTTTAATGGGATGCTTTACAACTGCATCCTGCTAGGTGCCATATCTCAAGGTCTTGTGAGAAATACATACCCATCATACATGGTAAGCTATGAAAAAATATTTTACAAAATCATGTTAGTTGTAATACTTATCCTCCACAAAGCCAGACTGTTGACTGGGCCTTGAACCATCAACAGTTAGTGATGTTATTTTGTCAATCTAAACATCGCAAATGGAGTTTCTGACAAGTAGCCTCTACCTTTAAATAAAATTGTAAGTACACACTTAAAGGATATTTTAAGCTTCAAGAATGTCCATTTAATTTAAAAAGACCTGGGGGAGTATTTATAGACTCACTATTTCCACTCTGACTTTTAGGAATCCCTCACCATTACCATAAGGGGACACCTGCTGGAAATAAAAATCAAGGACAAAAATAGCCAGTGGTGGTTTCTGCTAAATTGTTGCTTGCAACTGCAGGAATCTAACGCATGTGATCATTTAATTCCTACAGTGCATGCTCTTTATATTCAACACTGATATCTGCGATTTTATTCTTCTTGTTCTACAGCAAAGTGCTCTAATTTGGATTCTTTTTATTGGGAAACTTTTCAGTACATTAGGTAAAAGGCTCTCATTTAAAGTCACCAATGAAAGATACACATCCTAACATCACCATACTCCTCTGTTTTCTGTAAAACTGATACCTAATATCTTGCTTTTGCATTTTATGGTTATGTTTCTAATGGTGTTAAAACCATTTCTAGATATAAACAGAAATTATTATTTCAGTGTAATTCCTCATGTACTAGAAAATAAAATTTGGGGGAAAAAAATAAAAAATAATAATAAAAAAAACAAGGGGAAGATATGCAGGGTAAAGAACAGTTTCAAGGAACATATAGATCCAAAGGAAAACAATTTTCAACACTTGGTCACAATAAAACAAATAGAAGTTAGACTGATAGGGACAATAACACATTAGGAAATGTAACAAACTAAACACATTATTTTGTTGTTGGTTAAAACTATTTCATAAACAGTCCATATATCCTAGTTCTCTGTAGGCAGATTCTTACTGCACAGTGCACATCGCTGTTGATGCTTTTCAGGATAAAGAAATCATAAAACTCTTGTCATGCAAGCTTCAATTTAGTAAATACATACTTTACACGGTGATTGGGAATTTAAATCTGAGCTCAAGCTTAAGCACTATTATGTGTTAGCCTTCATCAGAATAGAAACAGAAGAAAGGGGAAAGATAAATAACTGCACAGGGAAATTAAAAAGTGTTTGAAGATTTTTTTTACATACTTCATACAAAGAAGACATGAATGTGAGAGCTCTTGATTTCCTTGCTTCTTCAGTAATCCTTTCATGCTCAGGTGCAAGATTTGAAGTGAATACTACAGAAGTGGAAATTGATGATAGGCTGTTATTCCATTGAAGATAACAGGTTTTCTCATCTTACTGAAGTTCAGTTCATTGTGGCCTGAATTAACAGAGTTCACTGAGGTAACCGAAAAGAAAATAATGAGATTTATTTCAGTTTTCTCCAATGTACACTAAAAGTTTCATAAAGAACAAGAGTCTATATCTAAAATATAAAGTACTTATCATGCATCTTGCACAAAACTGAGCTGCTGCTGTCCAGAATACAGACAATATGTCCTACTTCCCCTCACAGATCTAAATGTTTGGCCTCCATCAGGCTGAGACCCTTGGGACTTGGTTGATGTGTCAACCCAACTAGCTACCCCAGAAGGGCAGCTCTCCAGCCCAGGTGATCAATCAGATCAGTACCTTTGAAACTTCTAACACATACATCTGCGACCAGAGCAGGTCTGCAGTATTCAAACTGCTTTTTTAACTGAGGTTATCTTAGAGCTTTAATGCTTTCCAGCAATGATCTCTTTTCAAAGCTGAATTAAAAGTTGCACTCAAGTTTATATTCATCTTGTTCTATGGCAAAGTGCTCTGATTTGGATTCTTTTTATTGGGAAACTTTTCAGTGCAGTAGGTAAACAGGGGATTTCAACCTTTGCTACCTGCTCTCCAAGACAACAACCCAGCAGGGGACTCTGGGAGGCAGGGAGGGATTCAGCATGCTGGCCTCAGCTCCAGGGCAGCTCATATATTTGGTATGAATCTATCACAACCAGGGCTGATTCACACCTGATTTTAGGGTGTGTGTGTATATATATATATATTTATGCAATTATAAATATGTATATGCAAAATATTACATATGAAGGGGAGAAGAAAAAAGACTGAGAACTGATCTTTTTTGAAGGGATCAGAAAGGCATCTTAGTGAACAGGGTTAAAAAGACATTTTGAAAAAAAATAATGATTAAGGATTTCTTCCACTATTGTAAACAGTACTTACACACTAGCCCTGAAGACATGATTCTCATTAGTCCCAGCAAAACATAAAATAAAAACCAAAGAAAAAATGAAACATAAAGCACAGAAGTGATTTAAAGCGGTGACACCAAGTATGTACTGAGTCAGTACAATCCTAGCATTAATGGAAATGTTACAAGTAGAGGTTGTTGACACTAAAGGAAAAATCCAATTTTCATTCTGCTGATGCTTTCACTATGCATGCTTATTGATGTAAAAGTTTTTCAAATGCAAAACTCTTTCAAATACTTTCACCCAGTCACAGTTATATTAAAACTCCTGAGGACGCCCCAAAAAGTCATAACCCAAACCCTTTTTTCCAGTTAATTTTATGCTTATTTAACATGTTTCAATTTAAAACCTGAAAGGGAGTAGTTTCTCTACACTGAGCAGATTCCCTTTTACGCTTATCCAGAGAGCATACACCTGGAACATATCACTCACTCCTGCCTTTTCTGTTTGCTGTACTGCACTGCAGGGCTGAAAAGCTGACACTTAGATAACACAAGCCACAGTGGGAGAATCAGTTAGGATAAAAACTGGAGTGCAGCTTTTAATTCAACTTTGAAAAGAGATCATTACTGGGAAGCATTAAAATTCTTAAGATAACCTCAATTTAAAAAGAAGTTTGAATACTACATGTAGGGTGTTTTTTCCAACAATGCTTTGGTAGAGTAAGTCCTCTGAATAATTTTCTTAATATTTTTAAAAGATGTGAGGCACAGTGGTACTACACAATGGAAGAGGAATTATAGCTATCATTTCAGATGAGGTGTGTTGAAAGACCTAGGACTGACGCAGTTGGCAGCCTTGGAGTTTGCCTTCTTATTACTACCATCTGTGTCAACTTCGGTATCCATTACAAAGAGAAAAAAGCAGGAGTGCTTTCTTGTGTACGTGACCCCATTTACGTGCAGACCTTCAATATCTGCAGCAGAGACTGGAAGTGTGCTCATTCTCCTTTAAACATAGTAAAAGATTCCAATAGCCAGATAACAGTTCTGTTTATCAGCTTGTAAACAAAATTCAGTGATAGAATTGTGCTTAGCTTCTTTTCCATAAATCTTTCCTCTGGATTTTTTTTTTCCCTACCAACTGTCATGATGCTGATGAAAAACAATCTCTTTGCCTTTTTGAACCCAATGTCTCTTACGAAAGCAAACTTTTATAAAAGCTGAGAGAAGTAGAGTAGTGCTTTATGGGGTTTGGTTTGGTTTGGGGGGGGGGTGTTGTCTTTTTGGTTTGGTTTTTTTTTTGGTTGTTTTTTCTTTTTTTTTTTAAATAAAAAGCAATCATGCCCGTTGAACATAAGTGAAAAAAACCTGTTTCACCTAATATGTGAAACAGTTGGCTTATAAATAGTCTTGGAAGCAGCCTGAATTATTTCAGGGAAGTCAAGTGGACTGTAACCAACTGCAAGTTTAATATCCCAAAGAATACTGCTGATACTGGAATTTTAGATTTCCTTACTTTGTAAAAAGATGACATCATTTGAAGATTTACTGGGGTGATAATTGAATGGTAATTTGTATACACCTTTCAAACTAGACTGAAGCAGAGAATATTTAAGTGGATATAGCACAAGGCATGACTATCTATGCCCTGCTTGATTATGCTGGAAATGTGATTTTTTTTCTTTACAAACCTTGAAAAGTTGGGTTTATTTCCCCATAATTTCATCTTGCATAAGAGCTACCATAGACAGAACAGATTTTAGCCAAACAACGACAAAGTAAATGAGGAACTGAGGAAAGTAAATGAGGAACTGAGGGCTGCTTGTGACATTAGTACTTTTTTTTTTTTTTTATTACAGTTTTACCTATCCTTTCTGTCTCTTCCATTATATTCTGTAATAATAAATCCTCAAAACAGTGCCAATTAAATGTTTCTTTACCATAGTGAAATACTGATATCCCTAGAGAGCTACTCAAGGAGTATGGAAAGGAGAATTAATTTTATTTAAATTCCATTCTCACCTAGCACAGAGTATCTAGTACATGTGAGTTCACAACAGGTATCCTCCCATTGCAGAGTAATCTCCCATTACAGAGCACAGTCCCCAATGAGACCTAATTGTTGCCTGTAACATCCAAAGGATTTTTCCAACATGATGTTTCCCAGAAAGGAAGAAAAAGAAACCAGTTATAGACGTGTCTCAGAACATCACTAGAGAAAACGGAATCATCCTTTTGGTAAATATACATTATGCAGCAGCCCAAAGTTTCATTGCAAAAACCAAACTCTGTACTATTTTCCTGTCTTGGAAAATAGTCCCTTCAGCTGAATATAGAAGAAGACAGCAAACAATGTAAGTATGTTTTAATTTCCCTCTATGTGGCTGGAATATGTTTCCATGTGCAGCTTGCTTTCTCCACTGAGGTGTATTTCGCATCCCTACAGATAGACTTAATTAAGGTCCAGCCCTTTCTTCTAAAGGCATTCCCAGAAAGATACCATGTGAAGAGGCAGTACTAGACACGTGACCATATGGTTTATCATATATATCAGAAAATTATGGTAGCAAAGACAGTGTTACTGGACTCTTCAGTTCAGATGCGATCACATAACATATTCTACACGTACATATTTTATTTTAATATGACCATATGACTTTAATATGACTTTGGTGAATAACTGGTGAAAAAATAGCTTTCCATATAACATGTTCACAGAAATCTAGATAAGCCACATTTCCACTGAAATTGTAGTGTTTTAGGTAAAGTTTATGACAGGTGGCCATAACCAAAGATACATGCATTTCTTAAACAAGGTACTGCATCTACTTTAGTAACCTAAGCCCTTATAGAATAAGTGGCTTCCTCTGATTTCTAAAATTTGTGATATCTCAGCAGGGACATTAATGAACAGTAATTGCCACTGAAGAGCACAAGAACTATGTAATTCTGTTTTTGCAAATGTCGCATTAGCCCCAACTATTTCTACCTCAGGAAACATGAAATAAATTAATATAAAGTACCTATAAATTATCCATGTAAGAAAAGAAAGGCATGTACTTGAAACCACAGCTTCATGATTCAAAAATACGTGCTTTGAAAGAATTGCACACTTTGTATTCAAAATTTGCATTCATAGATATCAGAAGAGATTTAACAGAACATGAAAACCAGATGACAGACAATGCCTATTCAGAAGAACAGAATTCTGAATTTGAAACTTAGCTCTGTACTTATCTATTTATCTAGTGTTATATCAGATTTATTTGGCCAGCCTAAGCCTATATGAAGTAGGAAAAATGAGACCCAAAGAAGTTACACAAACCCATTCATGAAAGAACCAGGCTAGGGAGGGTCTGAGATCCAGAGGTTAAGCCAGGAAATGGAAGCATCACTTCTTCCACAGGTGATGAAAGCCAAAAAGAAGAATAGGGAACTGTACACTTACAGTTTTATACCAAACATTGTAAAAATGTTCCTAACTTCTTATATACACTTTAGATTATGCCATCTTTAAAAGAAATTTGCTAGGTTGCAGCAGAACAGTCAATTAAAATAAAAGTATAGTTCCTAGATACATAGTATTTTTCACATCCCCAGGCACTCTGAAATCGTTACAACTATTACAATGACTAGTTTGATAAGGACAAGAAAAGAATGTTAATTTATATGTCTGTATTATATTTTTAATTGGGGAAGCAATTCCATTCAACAATTTGCTTTCATTTGATTCCTGGAACCAGTGTTTTTTAACATGGAATTTTGGCTGCCACTTACTGTTTCTCTCGAAGTAGCACTTGCTGTCAAGCAAATCTAAAACACAAGCATCTATTTTAAATGTTTCTGGATCTTCAAAAGTCAAGTTCAGTGAATGACTGCACTCAGTATATTATATATATTTATATCTACTGTCCAATCCTAAGATAATACATAATTTGTATTTTGGTTTATGTTCTCATTGTTCTCATGATTTCTGATTTTTTTTCTGTATAATATTTTCAACTCCCATTCCCCAGAATCAGGTAACATTTTTAAAGAGTATTTTACAGTCATAACTATCTTGACTGAAACATTCTCAGAACCGGTGCTAGAATCTGTTTAATAAGAAAATAAGTACTACCAAAGAAGCAAAATTCTCTCCTGATTTCATTGGTTACTTTTTTGAATTTTTTTTCTGGTAACTCTTGTCTCATTACTGTATGTCAAAAGGGTATGATGAATCTCAACCTTAACGAAAAAGGAAAAGGTAATGTCTTCTTTTTGGAGCAATAAATGTTCAGAATGTGTCTGAAATTTAACAGAGTAACCAAGCTTTCATGCAGTTTCATTAACTTTGAACAAAGGGGAAAAAATGCCCAGAAATGTACATTTCATTAATAGGTGTGGTGATCTCAGAAAGGAAAAATGAAAGAACAGAAACAGTTCCAGTTCTGTAAATCAATCTGACAGAAGCAGATGGAACCATGTCCTACCTCTGATAAAACTATTATCTCCATCATCAGGGCATTTCAGGACAGCTGCATAGTTGAATACTATTTTTCTGGAATATCTGATGAGGTGTTTACAAGGAAAAATTAGAAGCACCTTGCATTGCTGTGCTTGCCCCGAGCACTTATGCTGTTCTGGTAGCATACATCTGGCAAGACCTTGAGTGATATTATAGGAAATTCCGATCTCATGTCATGGTGGGAGGCTCCACAGATATCCAAGATAAAAGATAGAATAATTATGGTATCCTTCTTTAATGGCATTTTCTGTGAACCCTACTGAAATAATGGACAGACGCAAGCGAGTTGACACTGATCCTTGAAAAGCGTAATTCTGAGACATCAAGCTTTGTAACTAGATAACTTTTACTGCTAATCAAGTAATCTGTAGCATTATTATGAGGAAATAAAACAAATAACTTACAATGAAGCATTCTTGCCCTTTGGAGGAGCTTCATGGATCTATAACTATACTTGGTCAAGGAGAAATCAGAGAACTGTGAATTCTGAAAGTCCTTGTGAAGAATTCAGCTGATAAAATCTTCTTCCTCTTCCTTCTTCTTCTTCTTCCTCCTTCTCCTCCCTGTTTGCTGCAATGACTGTGGTTAGCGTGGGTCATGTAGTGGATGACCACTGCCATCTCAGTCAGCTTTTCAAACCTGATCTCAAGTAATAAGCAGCATACAGCTCCCTCCTCTTACCTCCAGAAATCAAATTATCTTTAGGTGAAATTCTACAAGTCTCTTCCACAGTGGATCACTCTTAAATTAATTAGAACTTGGTAATAATGAGAAAACTTTATATTCATAGTGGATAAAAGGTAGTATTCCTGTCCAAATACTGTCTTCCTTTTCAGATGAATTCCTAGAAATACTACATAATCTTACTCATTATGTACAGAGATGATTTCACATTTCAATAATTAAAATCCTGGCATCTATTTAATCATTCCACATTTCCATATCCACAGTCTGAACCTCAGAGAATCCTCTAATCCTTTAAAGCCTTTTTTTCTTGCTTGATGAAAATAAGTCCTCAGATAACACACCACTGTCTTCCCTTTCCCCTGTCTGGAGGCAGCTGCAGATCTGAGAAATTCTTCACCCCTTGGCTAAGACACCTTGCACCTAGAAGGGGAGGGGAAAGCCATATGTGTGTGGGTCTCCTGGAGAACAAGAGGCAGAAAAAGGATGATTAAAGGCCTCTAGAAGCTCTTGAGGGAAGGGAGTTCTGGCCAAAACTTCTTGTCTTTTCCCTAAGTACGACAGTGCTGCTGCTGAGTTGGAAGCTTTAGGCAAGAAGCAGAAGATGATGACTTTTTTTTACAAATAAACAAAACAATGTAAGCATTAAAATACAGTATGCATCAACATGCTATAGGACTGCTAGGTTATTATTATTGTCGGTATTTGTGATGATACATAAAATCAATATACTAATACCTATCTAAAATAAAAAAAAAAAAAACCTACACATGCAAAACCTATTATTCTTTACATGCAAAACTTGACGATCCTTCATTTACTTCTTTGCCTACATTTCCTAGAATATCTATTTACATATCTTACATCTCATGTCCAAGTGGTCATACTGCATTTCGAACAGCAACAAAGAATATCGGGTGATCACAGAAGTTTATTATGGGCTGCACAACCAGACCCAGACACTCGCATTTGAAATACCAGCTTTGTATATTTTACAAGAAATTGTCCAAAGTTTGAAAAAAGAAATACCCAAAAACTGCAAAGATAATGAAACAGAGGAATTTTTTTTCTTAAGATAATTATAGAGAAAGTTATCCTACCATTAAAAATAATTAAAATTTAGTGCAAGGTATTTTTAAAAATTATATTTTTGTAAAATATAATTCTAGTGATTAAGCTGAGAGTTTTGTCTCTCCGGAGATTCCTCACTGAAAGTCTTAAATGGTTCTTAAAAAGTGTACAACTCTCATATCAACATTCAGCACAGGTGTAAATTCCATCAGCTTAGAGGTGTAAATCCCATTTGAGAGAAGATCCATTTCTTACACTTTTTTGTCAGGGTTTTCTATTTTTTTATAAATGAAGGCTTTTGGTATTTTTGGGGGTGGGATGGGGTGACAGGGTGAGAGGGAGAACCACATCCATATAGAGAAGTCATAAATAAATAACAAAGGAAATTTTTTTCATAACTGTGCACTACTTCAGTTTCCATTATTCATATTTTACAAGCATACTCCTGTATAGAAAATGCAGAATACTAAGAAATTGAAGGAAAGTTTACACCTTAAAGTGCAACAGCTTGGAAACAATAAAACTGCTCCAGCTGTTAATAAAGAAATATGGGATAGTCATGGGACTCTCTTTCTACACAGGTTTTGACTCTCTTTTTTTATTCCTAAATTAGTGCATTTTTCCATACTGTTATTGTGGTTTCTGATTCCACCATTACCTCTGTACCAGAAACAAGGGAAAAGACATGTCAGTCTCTCTAAACTTTAGAAACATTCCTTATTTTCTCCACAGAGTGGGCGTTTGTTAATGCTGCCAGCAACTTGCCTATAAGAATTGGCTGAATACACAAGAGAAGTAAATACAGATCTTGAGATGAGAACGTAGGATGATGTGTTGTACTGTCACTATCCAGACAAGCAATCCCACTAAATACACCCTGAAAATAAACATCTAATGGTGGACTAGATAGCTATATAAATGCCAATGTGTCTTTTGTCAGCCATGACTCCTGCTCACCTGTAGGTTAATTACAGGACAATTGTTTACATTGATAACTATTCCATCACATTTTTCTTCCATCATACAAACAGGGAAGGAGTTATTCTCAGAAAGGTAATTAGATTACATGGTTCCCCAGTCTAAGTATTTATAGTATACTAAAATTAATATATTAATTTTACTTCTCAGAAGGAGGAATCTTAGTATACCATACAAATAAAAGTACAGTACCCGGGCTAGTACTCAAACACACAGCTGTGCAGACGAGTCTTGTGATAGTCATAGTTTGGCCTTGGAAAAGTGTTGATTCCCCCTGAAAAACATTATAAGGAATAATTCTCCATTTTAGTCATACGCTACACAGGAGAAGTTTAGAAATTTGAAACTGGAAAACCAAAATAAAATTAAAAAAAAAAAACCCAAATGCACATATCTTTATAGCTGGGAAAGGTTCAAGCTGTCATACTGCTGCTAAGAACTTCTATTATTTTAAACTAGAGAGTATATGAAAAAACATTGGTAAATGATCACTAAAATGTTTAATCATCTGCTGAATAAAGTCTATAAAATATTTTGTGGATGTCAAAAATCAATTAGTATTCTAGAAAAACTGATAAGAAAAGATCACCTAAGATATCTCTACCTCTATTTAATTTCCATGAATTTTTAATTTTCTGTTTGCTTGTAAGAAGAAAGCCCATTCAAGTTTTCTCAAGGTTTTCTCCTACCTTTTTTCTTCATTTTATTAATCTTTCTTTAGGTTAAGCACACACCCAGCTAACTCTCTGTCCTAAAATACAAAGGCATGGCCCATGTAGTGTATTCAACCATTTTCTAAGGAAAATGAGTTACGCGAATTAGCCATAAATATGATACAATCAATTGCATTTATACAGACATACGCTAGTCTAATTTATACCTCCTTAAAGTCCATGACTCAAAAATGTCCTTCAGTCAATTAGTCACAGTTCCAGTAACTCAAGTAGCACTAAAATAAAGTTTGCTACTTAAGTATAGTTTACACATACAGAGCAATTGTCATATTGCTGCCTAAGCCACTGGTTTCCCTTCAGTGCTGCTGAAATGAGAAACAGGTAACTGGGAGGGGTGGACCTATTCAGTATCTTAACATTGTAAATCAGGCCAAGAAATGCAAAAGTGTGAAGTGAAACTAATTCATTCCACTCACTCTGCCCAGATAGCCAGCGGCATCCCTTTGCATCACAGGACTAATACCAGCTTTGATGGGTGCCAATTGGACTTAGATACCCTAGCAAAGATTTGGCCCAAAGTGCAAGTTCAGTTCACAGAGATCATTAAAACAGTCATAAAACAGAACAGAATCTACTTTTAAAGGCTTATCCAGTTCAGAAGCCTTTTTTTTTTTTTTTTTCCCCTTTTGCTTCTCCCTACTGATTTATAGTTTAAATGAAGAAGGGAACGGAAGCCTGGAGCATCCAGATTTTCTGGACGTAAAACAGAACCTACTTGGATTTCATGTTAACTGCAGTGTTGTAGGGTGAGCCCCTAACAAAGTCCATAAAGAGTCATAAATAGTACCCATTAAGGAATTAAGACAGATAAGGTAGTGTTTTTTAACTAGGAAAGGTGTCATGGATTTTAGAAATCTTAAAAGTAACAAAAAGTCCCTGTGAACTTGAAAGAGTTAATGGGATTTACTAGTCCATCAGTGCAAATAAACTGCTTTTGAAAGGAAATGAGGTGGAGTGCTTAGGCCTTTGCTATCACCCAGTGATTACACCTCAGGAAGCATTATCTCCTCGTGTTTGGGCCCTCCCACTTCCGACTGGTACTTCCTCTGCAACCTCCCATCCTTTCCCTGCTGGTTTATGTGAAACTCACGAGTTCTGGCACTTTCCTTATTTAATTCTCCCTAAGGGCACCAACACTGATGGAGGTAAACAGTGTGCTCTTATTTCAAATGTACATGAATGGCAGAGAAAAGGCTCAAATCTTGGCTTCCCTTGTGGAGGCTGCTCTGTGCCAGACTGTGAGTACAAAGACACTTCAAAGAACATTTTGGTAGTGCTTGAAATTTCCCTCATTTCGAAAACCTTTGGCTATTAAAACACTGGTACCCTGGACAAACAAGCATCTCTCCAGCTTTAGCCCTGTATTTGCACTTAGGAAGCTGTTTGTAAGGTACAGCAAAATAAAAAAAAAAATTACCTTGAGTACTGCTCTAGAGATTCAGTTGGTTAAATGGCCCAAAGGAGAGCTCTTGCAGCTGGATGTAAATTGAAGCAGGCCTGAGCCTATACTAAAATATGCTGGGGTAAAGAATGCCAGGATGCTGAAGGTAGTTTTCAGTCAGTTTTTTGCTCCTATGTCACATTTTGTACTGTGTGGAATTTGGCTGGATGTACCCAAACACTTTTGTCATCAGCTGATTGCAGTCCACTGCTTCTCAGATGAGTTCTAACAAACCTCAGCCTGACTTTAAACAATTTTTGGTTTTATATCAGTACCACCAGTCCTGACTTCCCTTGTAATATGGCACAAACACCAAGTACAAATCTAAACATCAGTACAGAAAGTTCAGAGATTTATTCTCTCTATTTTGGACATTCACTTCTACAAGTGCCCTCTAGGATGAAGATGTAGTTTTAAGAAAAATAGCTTGGGTGTGTTATGGAGTGCACTTAAACATAGCAACAAATACACCTTTTTTTTTCTTTTTTTTTTTTTTTCCATAGTGCATGCTGCAGTTGCTTTGATGCTTTTTGTTGCTTGGACTGCATCCAATAAAACATTGAGAAAATATAATTATTTCTGAAGATAATGGAATTTACTGCAGGGATAAGGTCATTAATTTCACGTTGATCCCACAAATCATTTCCCTACACACTCCATGTGTTAAAGGGACATTTAGCATATGTAAATGATTTGTGGCATGCTATTTTTTAATTAAGCTTCTGTGTCCAAAGTGAACACTTCTAAGAGGTTTTATTTATATGTGCGCTATACTATCTCAGACTAAACACATTATATGAGGAAGTAACTCAAAGATTTTGAAATAAAGTTTTCCAAACAGACCCTTAATCTTGAGAAAAATTAATGGGCAGTTCTTAATAAATCCCATTAAGCATATCAGTTGTATCACTGTGAAATGGCATCTAGTCTGAATAGGATGAATTTATTCTTCTTTGAATAATTCATGGGAAAACACAGAATCAAGTCTGCTTCATAATCCTAAACATAAGCCAAACACATCAGCAGTCCTTTCACTAAAACTGCAGGCTGTCAGATGACATCAGACTCTGAGTCTTCAGTTTGCCAAAAGTCTTCTTTAGAGAGGAAGGCTGTGGCCTGAGCACTGTTTTTATATCTACACAGACGTCCCTTTCCCCCCAAGCCTGGCTAGAACTCTGTGAAGCATAAAGTTATGTCTGCTCAGATCTAATTGTATACTAAGGATCTTTAATAATTCATTTTCCCAGTCAGGCCTGCAGAAAAACTGTAAACCAAAACCGCCAGTGGCTTGGGAATTCAATTCTAGGTCTAAGATAAGGGGCAAGAAGACCTGCACCTATTCCAACTTGTATCTCCCAAGTCTCTGGCACATGTTCATAAATCAGATATTAAAAGGTCATCTTGCTTTACTCACTGTGGCCTACTATAGTTATATCATGTAGAATTTTCCACTGACAGATGTGAAAAACAACATTCCTTCTTAAAATGATGCAACACTGAAGGTATGTTCAGTAAACTGAGCATATCAAGCCAAAGATCTAAAAGTGGATCAAACATAAAACATAGGGATGTTAGATATAGCCTTTTTTATTTAGGCACAAAGACTTGCATTGTTTTAAGGAACTGAGCTTACCTTCTTTCTTACTTAATTGACCTGGGTTTGAAATGTTATCACAGAACCTCTGTGTAAAAAAAAAAAAAAAAGTATTCACACAGTACTGTACACTTCCAAACAAGGTTTCCATAAAGAAAGGAAATTTATCTCAAAAGGGATAGAGAGGAAGGGAGGGGGAAGACTTTTTTGTTTGGATCAGAGTGCACTTTCCTGGCTTTAAACAGCTTAACTTTGATCCAACCTTCAAAACCCTAGAGCATTTGCTTTTACAGTGTTTCTATTCCTCATCTTTAATTCTAGTTTGCAGTCAGGGCACCCTGCCAATGAGGAGAAGAGCTCAGCACACAGTTTCAGTGTTTGGACTTGGAAACTCAGACCTTCATCTCCCAGATTTTGACCTACTGAAAAAAAAAGGCTATTGAATTTTGAACAGATCATGTGTAACATAACCAGAAAAACAAACACACTGGCAGAAATCAGGAGGAGGAGACCCTCCTGTATAAAGGAAACAGCACACAGTGCACAGGAATTTGATCACACAAGATACTAGAAATCAATGAAATAGAAAAAGCACTGTGCTGTGATACTTCTTTCTTGGGTTTTCTGGAGCTTTCTCATGTGGAAGAAGAATCTGCTCTCCTGATGTAGGCTCAAGGAACGGCTCTACAAAATATAAGATTTGTGCTTGCAGTAAGTTTAAACTGCCTGAAACTTGATCACTGTGCATGTGGAAACTGGACTTCTGTGTTTAAAATGTATATTTAGAAACTGGGAAATCTTATACATTTCCTGGCAGCAACATCATCCGTTCTCTTGTCATGAATGTATTCCTCCAAATCCGGATATTGTGACTGTAAAACCTGGTGTCACCCTTTAATATTAATGCCAGGAAAGATGATCATGTCAGAGAATTCCTCTGTTTGTCAGCTTGTTTGTTTTTGCTAGAGTGCTGAATTCTCAGCCCAGCTTCAGAGCCTCCATCAAAACAAACAAGTAAAAACAAAACCCCCTAATCTGCGTGAATAATTCCTCCTTAGTTGTTGGTACAGAATGTTGATTGTCAATATACAGGGTTCTGGTTATTTGAAAATTGTAATCACATCTTTCTCTTTTTTTTCTTAAATCTGAGCAATTCTTAGACCGACCTTTCCTAGCTTGTGTCGCTAGTGCTGTGACTTGTTGCACTAGTGGCTGCAGCAGAAAAATTTGCAAGCCAATGAAAGAAAAAGAAGGCTTAAAATCTGCTTGAAGACAGATCTTGATGAAAAAGCTTATTCCTAGATTAAAATGGATATCTTTTCTCTTAAGTACTTAAAGCCAAATAAGGTCAGGAATCAAACACATAGGCTGTCGGATATTGCAAGCAGCCTGTGAGATTCACACAGTATTTTATGGGCTTCAGCAGTGTGGCCTCAGCCATTTTGAGATGAACATTATTCGCACTGCACCTTGCCAGCTAACAATTTTGCAGCCCCTAAGCACTCCAGCTTCTCCCTTTGAGATCCACCTTTCACACAAATAAGATTTGAGACACTGTGTGTGGCAGCAGGACAGCAATCTGAAGCTTGGCTGACTGCTATCAGTGCAGTAGCAACATAATTCAAATAAGCAAATATATTTTATGAGGCTTATAAAAATTGGATTATAAAATATAAACTAGTCGTTCACTTAAGTGAGGCTATCCCCCTATAGGTTTTAAAGCAGAGGAGGAAAGAAGTGTGCATGCATACAGAAATCATTATAGAAATAAATCCAGCGACTGTTTAAATTAAAGTTTATGTAATAGGCAAATTATACATGACAGACAAAATTTTATTCTGTGAATTTCTGACCTCCTCCTTTTTGGAGCACACAAAAAACAACAAGATATTTGCACATTATATCATAATGAGTGTCTTGGATGATAATTTCCTTTCTAATTTTACTCAGCTATTTGAGAAAACAAAGCAATTGTTAATAACACTAATTAAAAAATTATATATAAGTGCATTTTACATGTACATCAGCAATCTAAACATGTATCATCTTTATAGCTTATTCAGACTGCAGTAGAGTCCCATGTCTGCATGAAAGACAGAACTATCTGATGCGGCATCAGAAAAATCTCTTGACAAACTTTACCAATAATTCAATCAGCTATTCTTTTACCTGTAATACTTAGCAACTTACATTTAACATACAATCTAGATGTGGTCTTTAATTCAGTGGCATTCAGAAGACAGCTAGGACAAAGCATCATCTTAGTCCAATGTACAGAAGATTACTGTGCTAGCACTGAAGCAAACACTCTGACAAACTGCACTGCAACTCAGCTTGCTGAAACAAATAATGTTAAGTCCCATGATAACTCTTCCATTTTTATTTCTGTGTATCCTGGTGTTTTAGAAACAAGTTAACATGCAATTTTTCTCAGCATTAGGGCCCTCTGTTCATCTGCAAAATGAAGTTTTCTGAGTTTTTAATATAGGTCAGACTAAACTCTTAATGGTATATTCAACCAAGATGCAGCTATTAAGCTTCCCTTTAAAACATACTAATTTCCTCAGCCAAGAGGCCTGGCTCAGTGCTGTCATTATAAATTTCAAGTTCCAAAATTAGTAAGTGGTAAAGGTGAAAACAGATGGAAACACAACACACCCATGATTCATTATTCATTGAGCGAGATCTAATATTGGATGAAAAAACTAATGAGCACTTTTCACTTACAGCTGACTTGACTGTTTCTACAAAATGCTTAGAAAGGGCAATTTTCATCAGATGCGCAGCTAACATAGCTCTCACTCCATAAACAAAGATGCTCCTTCTTGCATTAGTATGGAAATGTGTGACTTCAGCTGATGAGGGACCTCTACCAGATCTCTGCAGGAAGAGACTGGGAGGCATACACTGCAAGTGCAGGCATCAGGTGTTAAGACAACACTAGCTGGTTTGCTCAAGGGTCTGGAAGACAGCAAAGCTACTTACTCACAGTAACAGTAAAACTTCACTGAGTAAACTTTTTCTTCCTGCCATTGAAAACTTTTAATATTTTTTCAGTTAAGGTGGTTACTACTTCTTTAGCAGTAGAAGAGAAGCATTCAAGCTAAAGGAAAATTATAGTTTTTCCTTTATATATAACAATATATTCTGGTCAAAGTTAGTGGATGTGATGGAGGCCTTTTCCTAATTCAAAAATGAGATTTCCTAATCTGAAGTCATTTCTTCTTACACAATAAACAGGCTTCATTAAAACAACAAGGGAAATCTATTAATTTCATGCTTTCCTTGCTTGCTGCTTGGCTGCATTCCTTTGCTTTTATCATGAGTAGCAATTCTCCCCCTCACACACCTCCCTTCAGCCAGTGAGTTTCCACATTACGACTGTAGGACTTGAGTGCTGTTTAGCATCGAACTAGCATCAGTTTGTACAGGTTAAAATAATCTTATGCTAGAGTTCAATAATTGTATTCAAAGGATGTTTTATTTGCATTTCAGGTAGTAGAGTGGCAATTTTTTCTCTTTGCACTTAAGGGGAATTTTAAAAACCTAGGTTTAGAACAAGCTAAGCCTTTGTGCTGCTCAGAGGATCAGAGGTCTGCTTAAAAAAAACCCTCCAACATTCAAAATCTTCAAGACTCCAAGTGATACCTGCACTGTCAGAGCTGGAGCTTAGTACAGAGCAGAGAACAGGAGGCAGCTTATAAAGGAACCATTGTATGGGAAGCAGCAGTGCACAATTATGCATTTATGGAGGATTGACTGTTCTCTCAGTTTTTTAATGAAGCTTTGTCTCAAAGAGCTACGGTCAAATATCCAAGCTGCACCTTTTCCTTTCAAGTGCATCCTTCACTTTATTCACAGTGTAATACATCCTTCTTTATAGACACTTCATGCTTTGTTTTATTAATGAGATCACCTTCTCTTCTGCCCCTTCACCACCCCCAGTGCCTTGAACTGGGCTGCTTTTTTAAGCTACAAGACCGATTTTTATTGCCATTTTTATAAGAAATATTCTTGGGACTCTTTCTCAGCATAAAAACTAATGACTAAAGAGAGTAACATTTTAATTTTGGTGTCTTACCAAATTATTAGCTTTTTTTTTTTTTTTTTTTGGATGCAAGTTTAATTGCTTTTTGGTTTTTTTTCCAAGCATTTTTCTTCATAAAGCAAATATGATGACAAAGACCTACCTTCCACAGATGCTAAGCGCCAAGGTATCTTCATTACCACAGCTTTTTTAATTGGTTCATTTGAAATTTATTTACAAAGTCTTTACAAATAAATAATGGACAAGTTTTCTATATACTGCCTATTTACACTACCTAGCTACTACCTGTATTCATTTGGAACCACCAATTTCCACAAAGCACATTGCATTGTCAGTGAATCTAGTTGCACTTATTCTGTCTTTAAAAAATCTAGACAGAGCAGAAAAAGCAAAATTTCAGTGATCACTTTTTTAAAGAACAGATTTTAGATTTGCCAATAGATTGAGAGTCTATTAAATACTGTATGATGCAAATATGATTATAGCAGACTATAAGCCCCGGCTTGTTGACCATCTCCACCTAGGTCAGAGTGCTCCATTAGTTATGCACTCCGTTCTTATTGCTGTCCTCAACTTTGATTTAAATTAGGTTAGGCATTATGCTTTTAGTTTCAGCACCAAGAAACCTAATTAATAGATAAGAATACTTTTAATTATCTTAGGAAGATATTCAATAACAGCTACGTGTAAGTTCTTAACACTTATGATTTTAATTGCTATCCTTCATAAAGTTGGAAATGGAAGTATGAAAGCATTTGTAACACTTCATCTGCAGTATGATTAACATGGGACAGGCTCCCTGCCTGATAAACAGATTGTGCCTGGGAACTGTTATTATTCACTTAACATGGCTTTGTTTAAAAACCTTCCCTTGGCACCCCACCTCCCCAAGAACAGAGACCGTCCAGCAGAGCAAAAGAGGATGTTATTGCCCTTTTCATTTAAGCATATGCTTAATTTCATCATAGTCAGCAAAATACTTAGATGAGTGCTGTGCTTTTTCTTTTCTTTTTTAAAGCGGCTCCTTCTGTCTTAAATTTCAGTTAGTCCTTAGTTTATTTTTCAGAAAGGAGAGAGATTTACAAATGTTTTTATATCACTTGCAGTTCAGTTAAAACAGAAACTAAGTTTTCACTTGTGTGAATCTGTCCTGAAAGTGGAAAAAAAAGCCAACCCACAAAACAACATACATGCACTATTCTTTCTAAGGAGCAAGTTTTCAGGAAATAACAGCCATTTCTAGTCCAGCTGGTACAGCTTGGAGGAAAAAAAAAAAAAAAGCTTTTCAGCATGCAAGGCCAACTTCAATTCTGAAACAGAAGCATGAGTCCTTTAAAGTAAAAGGAATTGTTGGGTTTCATTAAGCCAATCATTTAGATTGTCTGAAAGATCATGTAACACCTTTGGGAGCCCAAGGATGTTCTATGGGCTTGAGGTTTTTATGTGTGCAGCAGCAGCAACCACAGTCCTCCTGCATTCTGGGAGGAGATTCTGCAGCAGGCAGAGAGGTGCCAAGAAGCTCAGTAGGAGCTTTTTTTTTTTTTTTTAATGATGATGACAAGGGGTTTTTTTTTCACCTCCCACTGGAAAGATAGCTCTTTTGCCCTACCTGGAAGATTTTATAATAATTTTACAAAGCTGTATGTGGTGCCAGTCTGTGTGCACAGAACAACTCATTCCCCTTGAATGAGTTATTTCCCCTTGAATTTTCCCCCCCCTTGAAAATACTAGTCTTTAGAGAGACATACAAGCATCAGGCCCACATGGCTTCCCAGAGAGAGGAAAGCCATCCACGTGGAACAAAAATTTTAGGAAGCTGTTGCTAATTTCACGTCTTAGACTGTAACTCTTATCTGATTCAGCTAAAGTAAATAAAGGTGCAAATGGACAGTAGGAAATAGCCTTGTTTTCATTAGAGCAGAAATAAGCTGGAGTATGTTTGTTCCTGAATAAAGCAAACATGACTATTGATTGAGCCCAGCTCACTCGGATGATTCAAATTAAGCACCAGGCATTCAGGCCTTGATGTTCTTATCTCACATACAGAAAGACAGGCAGAAACTATTCTGAGAGCCTCTGTGTAATGCTACTTACATTACTTGCATATATACGTTCATGTGAGCTTTTCTACTTGTAAGAAGAGAGCTCTGAAATAACTTAAAGACATGATTTTAAAAACACAAATTTAAGTGGTTAATCCTATTTTTGTTTACAAAAAGGCAAACAGGGACAAGAAACTAGAAGACCAGGACAGGGGACAGAGAGAAGAAGTTGGGAGAAGAAGACAATGAGATCAGGAAACTGAATAAGGAGTTGTTCAGAAGCAGAAGAATCTGTAACTCTAAAGCTGATTTTCTTCAGAGCTGAAATAAGATGCAGAAATCCTGAAGCTCTGCATGCCTTTACTATCAGCATATATTTATGAAACTCAGTGAGAAAAGGCAAAAATTTCCCTTTAAGGTCTGTGCTCGTGTTGAACAGTAAAAATAAAAAGCAGAGTTTCCTACTCTAGATCAGGAGCTGCTAAATAATAAGAAAACTCCTACTGGTGTGCATGTCTTCAAGAATCTTATCAAAAAGTTACAGAATGAACCTAACTTTCTTATACTTCTTCTGACTGTAATAGTGTTCATTTAAGTCGATATTATTATTAAGGATTTTTTTTTCAATGTGGGTTAGATATATAACTAAGTGCACTGTAAAGTGGCATATTCTGTTTACATATTTTTGTAGTTACTACATGATCTGCTGTTCAAAATACTCAGTTTCAAAATGGCTATGAACTCTAGATCACTAGGATCAGTCTTAGAAAGTTTTAAAATATTAACAGTTAACATTTATGGTTTCAAATATATTTTTTTTCTATTTTTGTTTTTGCATTCATATACTATAAATAAGAAGTCTTGGTTTTTTTATTTGTTTCTGCCAAAGTTACTGTGGGTGGGTTTGACGCTTAAAGTGAGATCATATGTGAAGGAAAAAGCACGCAATCTCTTAGGACAGAGATCTTTTCAGGGAGTTTCACTTCTCTGGAATATAAGAGCTATTTTCATTCTAGAAATGATTGACTTACCCACTTCATGTTGCATGCATCAACTGGAAACAATTACCTTTTGAAAGAGGAAGGTTTCAATTTTAGTATGAGTGAGCACCATCTGTAATTTAGTGCCTTCAGGGTGCCTTAACTAAAAAGTTCAACAAGTTAAAGCCAGGAAAAGGGAAAAGGAAAAAAAAAAAGAAACAAACAAAAAAAAAGAAATTTTAAATGTTTCCAGCAAAGATGAGTCTTTTAGTCTTTTGTTTCCACACAGATGATTATGCTCGTGGGATGGTTGTAAGTAGTGTCTTTTTTTAAACCGTCTTCTGCATTTGTTTGAAGTATCAGTACTACACCATTGTGAGGATGTAGTCCAGATGTCGTCATTTTGAAGTTCAGGACAGATGATGGATTATCCTCAACACTGTTTATAAACAGAGTGCAAACGTAAAGCCAGCGTAATAGCCTGGCTTGCCTTTCATTTTAGAAAAAGTAAAAACATATATTTTTCACTTCATTCAGAAGAGAGTTCTAGAAATTCCATTAAAAAACATCATTCTATAAAAGAAAAAAGCCACAAACATTCACACAGAAACATTACATCCATACACTAAAAACCTTTCTTTTTTGATCTTCATGGAAAGCAATTCAGCAACAGAAAAACTGCAAAACATGTCACTTCTGTTAGAATACATATCTCAAAATGGGTTCTTAGCTGAATCTTATCCTAACTAAAGCATATAAACATATTGTTCATTTGCATAGACTTTCTGATATGTTTTTCAGTCCTACTCTTTAGGATGGGACCAAAACTACTGTTTTCATACACGTAGCATGGTTTTAGAAATATTTTAACACTTCTAATCACTTCTGAATCTATCAGAGTTGGAAGATTTTTTTTTTAAATCAATGTGAAAAAATTTAAGTGAATTGTATGCAGTCAGTTAAAAGAGTTTTCATTATTATTTTATACATTAATCTTAGTCTGTGATGTGCTATTTACATGCATTTAACAATTACTGTTCTTATTCATTCACAAGTATCATTTTTTCACACCTCTTGTCTATTGGGTTTTTTTTTCCAATAATTATTTAAACTTCATCTCCAGTTGTCTTGCAAATCACCCTGCCCTCTCCTTTCTCCAAATGCATGTACCTTAGCTAAGGAACTGTGTAAAGTTGGATAACATCAAGGTTTTGATATTTCATGCGAGCATTCTTTATCTGATCATGCATGACATTCAATTATTTTTTGTTGTTTGTGGTGGTATTCTTGATGAATCGATCATAATATCCCGCTTTCCAAGGCTTTTTGGCTCAGCCACAGAAAAAGAGGGGACATCAGCCTTCGCAGATTCAAGAGTGGGGAGGGTCAAACAACAAGGGGCAAACACAGAAGTGATGTGACCCAAGGGCTGCACAACTATGTCATGTAACACAGAATTGTACACAGCAGATATAAGTGGCCCCAAGGGAGAGAACTGTGTTTGTCAGACCTGTACATAATCACAACTACATCAGGTTAAGAACTCCTTTCTTTGCTGTGGGGGGAAGATATTGATCCACAGCTAGGAAGTTATAGAGACCTTGCAACTTCGGAAAGAAGTCAAGAACACAAAAGATGAAGAACTAAGCTCTCAAAGGAAGATGAAAACACGCTGTGCAGGATTTCTCAGTTCCTTTTATTTGCACACCATTGTGTGGCCTGATGTATTCAATTTTCCAGCATTTCTTCCTGGTATTTGTCTTCATCTTATTATTATGCTTGAACTTAATCACATTCAACTCATAACAACAGTGACTCATAAGGATGGAGAACGTATTTACACATTTGGTCTTTTGCGGAGGCTTTATGAACATTGATGTTCTCTCTGACATCTCTAAGCTTGAAGTCTCTTTCAAAGTAAGAGTAAATGCAACAGAATAGGCTCAGAATCCAGTCCGTAATTCAGTCAGGTTCATCCATAGCTTTGCCAAGAGGACAAATGTGCTTCAGTCATCTCTACAAAGACCCAGGGTGTTAATAATGCTCAAGAGAACCTGAGGGAAAGTACTGCTTGCAACAAAATCATCACAGAAAGTAGCTTGATACAGAACTGCAAAAGCCACATGACAGTCTGCAAGTGACATTTAGAAGGGAAATGTTGCAAGAGAGGAGTCAGTCAGCTGTGTCAGTGCCAAAACACTTTCTGGCACAGAGGTGGCTTGCTTTCTTAGATGGGCTGCTTCCAAGTTAATGCTCCTTAAGGGAACTAGGGAGAAGCTGAGGATTTCTATCAAAGGCACTAACTTCTTAAACTAAATATGTAAAGATTAATGTGGAAGAATGAAAAAAAATAATTCAGAAGCATAGCTCACTTTTTATACATTTTTGTTTGTGTAGTACCTTACTTTTAATTGAAATCATAAAAAATAGGCATCACAATAACTTTTTAAGTCATATCCTACTGGCTTTCAGTAAGAGGTAGTTTCTAAACATCCAAATAATCTGTGAAAGAGTATAATATTTCAATCTGGATAACATCTTGCAGGGCCTACAGTGAACCCTCTCAATGAACCTTGATGCGGATCAGATGGAAGGTGTAAATGGGAAGGCAGCAAAAGACTTTGCACCAGCAATTTGTGGAGACTTTGAAGCATTTTCCTTTCCTATGTGGTTTGCAGTGTCATCACTTTTAACAGTTATCACCTTCAGCTCCCATGACAGCCTTGTGCTACAGCTGACAGAAAGGACTGAAAATTTATTCTATGATCAAAGAGACCTGAAACAATCAAACAGCAATAAAAATGCCTCCAAACAGCCTGCCTTCTTTCGTTTGCCCCACCAAGGACTAACATGCTATAGTATATCTAAATAACCAAGCTTTAAAAAAATAAGATGATGAAGAAATCCCTGTCTTAGAAGTCTGCATTTCTACATCATCAAAAGAAGGGCTGAGAACTCAGAAGGGACCAGTCCTTCCTCTGACTGCTGTGTCACATAACAAGTTGGTGAAGTTTGTGGTGGGCTGGCCTTGGCTGGATGCCAGAAGCCCACCCAGCCACTTTCTCACTTCCCTCTTCCTCATGACAGGGAGAGAAAAGCATTGGTAGAAACTTTTCAAAGGTATTTTGAATCCAGAAAAGTTGAAAATATAGGGATTATCTATTGCATTAAACATCTTTTTTAGATCTGCCATCAAGTGTGAAACAGTAAATTAAAAGAGCCATTACTAATGTAATGGCACCCTTCCAACCTAGGTGATTCTGTGAAACTATTGTTCTACAAAATGTCATTCTTCATGGACCAGTGCTGAAGAGCAGTGCAGAGCAGCCTGTGGTCAGTATCACATAGTTGATTGTGCTGCCCATAGGTCTCATGGGAAAATATACAGGTGAATCCTGAATACATAAACCTCTGATAAGATGTTCCAGCAACCCTCATATTATATCACTGTATTTCCCTAATACTTGACAAAAGGCAGCTCAGTGAGGTTCACAAGAAAGATCACAAACTGTGAATGGAAGTACTTTGCATGATAAGGTACCATCAGCTGTACCTTCCTCAGTGGGGTTCAATGTCAAGACCAACAAAAAAAAAAATTCAAATATCTGGCTCCATTACAACTTACTTAAATAAGGAATATGCGCTTTGAAATTTAATAACAAAAGCACTTATGTAATGTTATAGATTTTCCTGAATAAAATACCAGAAAAAAACAGAAAGTGTGGGACAGAAATATTTATTCTAGCACTTTGAAAAACACACACACAGACGTTGTGTTGTTACAAAAAAAACTAAAAGGGGGAAAATATAACAGCAGTCTTAAACTTAAAACCTTGCCATCCTTAGGCAAACTAGTAGCTGTTATACTGAAATGTAACTTTATTTGTGCATTATGAATAACTGGCATCTATGGAAACAAAGCAGAGAAATATCCCTCTAGCAGTAATGCTGGATTTGTATCTCAAAAATTCTGTTAAAGCTTTTGAAGCAGCTAAGTAGTACAGGCTTAAAGTTGATGGCAGACCTGAATTATCAAAGAGTTTCCACCATAATCTTTTATTAAAAGCTTTCAGAAATTCATCTTTCAAAAGCGCATTTTATTAGTTTGATAGAATCATAGAGTCAGATAATCATTCAGGTTGGAAAAGACCCTTGGGATCATTGAGTCCAACCATCAACCCCACTCTACAAAGTTCTCCCCTACACCATGTCCCCCAACACTACATCTAAATGACTCTTAAACACATTCAGGGATGGTGACAAGACGACATCCCTGAGCAGCCTATTCCAGTGTCTGAAAACTCTTTCTGTGAAGAATTTTTTCCTAATATCCAGTCTAAACCTACCCTGTTTCAGCTTAAAGCCATTCTCTCCCATTCTATCGCTAATCACCTGTGAGAAGAGACCAGCACCAATCTCTCTACAATGTCCTTTCAAGCAGTTGTAGACAATGCTGAGGACTCCTCTCAGCCTCCTTTTCCTCAAACTAAACAATCTCAGCTCCTTCAATCACTCTTCATAAGATTTATTCTCCAGGCCCTTCACCAGCTTCGTTGCCCTCCTCTGCACTCACTCCAGCCCCTTGGTATCTCTCTTGTGTTGAGGTGCCCAGAAGTGGACACAATACTCAAGCTGTGGCCTCACCAGTGCTGAGTACAGGGGGACAATCACCTCCCTACTTCTGCTGGTCACACTATTTCTTATACCAGCCAGGATACAATTGGCCTTCTTGACCACCTGGGCACACTGCTGGCTCATATTCAGCCGCTTGTCAATCAGAACCCCCAGGTCCTTTTCTGCCAGACAGCTCTCCAGCCACACTTCTCCAAGCCTGTACCGATGCATGGGGTTGTTGTGGACCAAGTGCAGGACCTTGCACTTGGCCTTGTTGAAGCTCATACTGTTAACATTGGCCCATTTATCCAATCTATCCAAGTCCCTCTCAGAGCTTCCCTGCCCTCATGCAGATCAACACTTACACCTAGCTTGATGTCATCTGCAAACTTGCTGATGGTACACTCTATATCCTTGTTGAGATCATCAATAAAGACATTAAGCAGAAATGGTCCCAATACTGAGCCCTGAGGAATACCACTTGTGACCGGACACCAGCTGGATTTAACTCCATTGGAGTACCACTCTTTGGGACCGTCTATACATCCAGTGCTTGATCCGGTAGATTTGTATGCTTATCCAGCCCATGAGCTTTTCCGTGAGAATTCCATGGGGAACTGTGTTAAATGACTTTTGAAAGTCCAGGCATACAATATCCACACCCTTCCCCTCATCGAATAATCAGTCATCTTGTCATAGAAAGAGATCAGGTTTGTCAGGCAGGACCCACCTTTCATAAACCCATGCTGACTAGGCCTGATCCCCTGGTTGTTTGTTACATAGTTTGATGATCTGCTCCATGACCTTCTCTGGTATCGAGGTCAGACTGACAGGTCTATAGTTTTCCAGATCCTCCTTTTTGCCTTTCTTGTAGATAGGTGCTACATTTGCATAGTTTGAGTAGTTCGTGACCTTGACAACCCGCTGTAGCAAACAGTATAAAAAGATTCAAAGAATTTGACTGGTAGAGGATGAGCCCATGAATAGCTACCAAGTATTTTGGTCAAAATACAACTTCTCATTCATGATGTTCTTACACTATCAACTGTTTAAAGTTGAGAAAGCAAATCCATACATTAAATACTCTCAATGTGCCTGGTTTTTATACGTATATTTTATTTACTAGCTAGGACTGAAGATGTGACACTGAACTAGACAGACCTTTAGTTTGACCCAGTATTGAGCTCTTATGTAAGTTTTAATTTCGGTCTACACAATTTCCTTTTCTCCACCCTCTTCTCCTCTGCATCATTAGTTCATATCCTTTTGCAATTCCATTTGGCTTAAAGTTATGTAAAATGTTTTCATCACTCAGAGCTATTAGTTATCACTTGAGTGCACAGTTCTGTTCCAGGCCACAAACTTTTCAGAGAACACAGACTCTCCAACTACAATGCTATTTCCTTGATGTCACTGCACTGGGGAGAGGAAAATGTCCAAGACATCCGTTGAAGCTATCCTGTACAATCAGGATGCTTTGCTTCCAAGTGTTTCTAATTGCTCTATGCAGCTAATGCACAAGAACACAGGCAGTTCTGAATTGTTCAGTATTTTCCTTTAAAGTATATCATGCCTGTTCGAGCCAGCCAAATGTTTTTTCTCCTGTTGATAAATGTTGGAGTATTGCCATTAGAAATATTGCCGTTCATAAGAATTGCTTTAACAGGCAACAGATAAACAAAATTCCAAGGAAATTTTTAGTAAGGATAAGGATATGAATAATCCTCTTGCAGTCTTTTATAGTCAGTGGATTCATTGCATGCTTCCTGATTCCTGGAAGGCCCAAGTTAGAGCTTATAATAAGAACTAAATGTAAAAACATTAGATTGACAGTTTGTTGGGAAGTGTAGTGACAGTATGAGGGGTAACAGTTTTAAATTGAAAAAGAGGAGATTTAGATTAGATACTAGAAAGAAATTCTTTACTGTGAGGATGGTGAGGCACTGGAACAGGTTGACCAGGGAACTTGTGGGTGCCCCATCCCTGGAAGTGTTCAAAGGCCAGGATGGATGCAACCTGCTCTAGTGTCTAGGGAGGTGTCCCTGCCCATGGAAGGGGAGTTGGACCTCAATGATCTTTTAGATCCCTTCCAACTCTCACCATTCTATGATTCTATGAAAAATCTGTTCTCTTTACTTTTTACAGGATGGATTTGACAAGATCAGCTTTAACACAACCATTTTAAAGACATTGGTACAGATCGTGAACCCTAGGACCTACTCACAGAAGTTAGTCTGGGGTATAACTCAGGAGCAGAACATGTCTATTACACTCCTTCTTTTACCTGTGACTGCTGCTAAAGTTCAGTTATATATTTCCACACCGACATATTCCAAACAATTATTCTTTTTAGAAAAGCAAGATCCTTTTTTCTAGTTTTTCTAGGAAAAAACCCAAACCTCTTTGTGATATTAATATTATCTCACTCTACCCTATTACATTCAGTTGTAGGTTGGGGTTTCTGGGTTTTGTTACTTATAACAAAACAGCCTAAGTCTCAAAGTACAGGTTTTATACTACTTTGGCAAAACTTCTGTTGTTCAGTCAGCTTTTCCTTCTGCCTAAGATGTGATCAACTTCAGCATTCTATATCACTTGCTAAAAAACTCTGCCAGTTTGCCTTGCTAAGTTAATATTTCCTTTTTCTAAGGGGTGGATTAAAAAGATCAAAGCTATGATTACTTTCTTCCAACTAAATGTTCATGGAAAAAGAGGTAAATAGAAACTAGATTCCCATGGTCCCATTCTAACCTCTGTCACAGGTTCATTAAGATGAGCCTCATTAACCATACAATTAAGGAGTAGACTGATTTATCACTCTACAGAAAAAAATGTTGAGTAATCAGCCATGTACATCAGAAGACTGTTTTGAGAAACTTAATTGCAACTAACAGCAACCCACCTGCCTGGACTGAGAATCAGTTCCTACCACAATTTCCCTGGTTTGGGCCCTAAAGCTACTGAGATTAAAAAAAAAAAAGTTGCTTAGTCACCTAAAAAAGAATTTCACTGAAAATTTATTTGGAGTCTTCCCCTTGTTTTATATAAATTCATATCTTAGATTAAACTATTTTTCCCTGTGTTTTCCCTTTGCTATGTTTATTAAGTGTTCTTATAGGTATTGAATACCTTGAAATTAGGTTCTTCCCAAAACACAAGTTTGGTTTTGGGTAAAGCAGGGAAATTTATAAGCCTTCATTTCTCTTGCCACCTAAAGTTATCCAATTATCTGGCTGATGTGTAAAAAGGACCAACAATTACAAAACCCAAAGATACATCTTTCTTCAATGATGTCTTAAAAGCAAAAAATAGTCTCATTTTAAAAAGAGAGGTTCTATAACTCTACTCTACAGGTAAGTCACTGTGCCACAAGGTACAGTACCTAATTTCTGGAGATACATAGACTGTCTCTGATGGCCTCAGCACTTCCCAGAGGCAAATTCTGCATGAATTTCCTTTTGTGAGTAATTTCTTTCCCATCTGAGGCATCTAAAGCCCCTTTGCAGGGATAAAGAGCCTGGGAGCAGGGGTAAAGAGCATATATTTTCTGAATTCAGTACCAATGTTAAGCAGTTAAAGTTTCATTCCTTGATGTCAAACACTGCCAAGTCTCTCTGCATCTGGCCTTTATTCTCTTGTTGAAACCCCCATGCAAAAATTATTCTGCTGAACTGATTGGCAAAAGCTGATGACAGACTGATATGAAGGCAATAGTAGGTAGGCAATTGCTATCTTAAGTGTGGAATGACAACTAGATATTAAGCGGTCACACTGAAAGTAAAAGGCATAAATAAATATAGATTAAATAAATAAAAATGTTCAGGAAAGTATATGTTCTTTTTCTTTCTTGATCTACTTAGACTAATTGTCAAGTCTACTGCAAAATGAGTTTGCTTTTATATAATCAGTGCTGAAATTAGTATTATCAAGCATCGTTTTGGGTATTTAGTTAACATCATGTGCCATGTATAGGCAGCTTTGGACTGCATTAAAACAGTCTGAATATCTAAAACATGTAAATAGAACATGAGAATGCCACTTTACCTTTGAAAGAAGGTTTTAATTCATTTTCTAGAACATAATGCGATAGATAAAATGAAATGAAAATTAATTTGAATGCTTTCTTCCTTTGAAACTTCATAGTAATTTTACTTTAAACTCGTGACCAGAGATGATTATTAGATTTTAAGTAATATTTCAAAGAAAAGGATATGGGAATGGAGGGGAGTATGAAGCACAGGAGAAACAAGTCAGGCATGTGAGGTTAAAGTACCTGTCTGAACATACTTTGGTCACTGTAGATTAATGCTGTTTCTTTTCAGAATTTGAAAAGCAAGGAAACATGGGGCAAAATAAGAACTGCTGAATATGGAATTAAGTCTTAGCACTGTACTTACAAATATCACTTGCCATGTTGTGCTCTTCTGTGACTGCTAAAAGCTATAACAAGACAGCATGTTGTCCAAAACTTTGAATCTCTTCTTGAACCTCTTCTCACCTTTTCTCACCCTAAAAAAGTTACCAAGGTTTCACATCATCTAAAAATATAAATATTTCATGTGTGAAGACAGAAGATTAGATCAATTCTGAAGAGAATAAACTTCCATTACTACTTGCTAGTACAGATGGCATTCTAGTATGGATGGCTTGCCAGAAGGCTTGAGAATATGAATAGTATTTGTACATAAACACATGTTCACACATATATAGATAGATATAAAGATCTGGAATTCATTGGTTTTTACCTTTAAAGTGCTTTAACGTTAGGAAAGCCTTTTTATTGTAACGTTTTGCATATGAGAAGTGCTTGAAAATGTGGGTCTGACACTGTCCTAAGAAACAGGTGTTGATATTATAAGGTATAAATGCCTCCTTGAGATATGGCAGACCTGTCAAGATCCAGATAGGGGTGCTGCCAGTCCAGCCCTGTTCATCCTGGCATAGGATCCTGTCCTGTCCCTGTGTGTCCAGCCAGGCAGAAGTGGAGTTTCTCTCAGTTTGTGGTCTCACCTGGACACCAGCTCTAATCCAATCTGTTCAAATCAAGCATGAATCCACCCTCCCACCACCTACATTTTACCATCTCTCTGACCAGTGGCAGTAGCCTGCACGTAAGAATCAGCAGAAGGGACAAAGTTTCTGCATTTTGATTATTGCAGTTCATGAGCAGATATTTTAGCACAAACCCATCCACATCCAGGGTGTAAATGATCTATTTTGCATTTTTAATTGCAGCCTCTACAGTGGGGAGAATCAATCTTCATCAAAGGAATGCAGGGGCCAGAAATTACTTAAGTAGGCACAGCGAGAGTGCTCTGGAGAGTTAACACTTCAAGAGGAATGAACTGTGCAATTACTGGAGAGCAGGGTACTCAGCACACCTCCTGCATCTCAGCAGTAGCCTCCCTGGAACTGCATCAGGAGAAGCTCTGTTGCTATAAGGAGCTTTACTTTATGAGCTTAATGTCATTAAATGCTTGTATTTACGTTTATACAAAATAAAGGACACTGCCATGGCCATCATGGACATAGCTTGGTCTGATACTGGTTTCACTGAAGCAGTATATATGTGCATACTTCTTGTAGAGAAGCCACATCTCCAGGATCATCTCTCATCTGGCACAAGAGCAGAGTATAGAAGATTTTTGAGCTGTGATCTTGCTTCATCCACAATCTTGATATGTTGACAGGAATTATCTTGTTAGGGGAGCAGGCAACAAAATCATAAATCTTGCCTTGCAGAGCAAACTATGTTCCTGACAAAGACTTTGTGACCTATCTCTTTGCCCTAAGGGAACCCGTGTTTGGTCAAAACATCTACTTTGAATTAATGCTTGCATGTTATAGTCTTTTCTCCACCCTGGTTCTTGAACATTTTGATAGACTGTAATTTTTTTCTCTCTTCACTTAAAATTTTAGGGTGGGAAGTGGGGGAGGGGTGATGCATGATTTTGTGTGTAAATTCAGACCAGTTTTAATGCTGATGAAATTAACTAGAGAGCTATATAACAGCAAATATAGTACATAACCTTTTCCCCCCACTTTTTATATTAATTAACACAATACACACCAGGTCTGAACAAGTATATTGCCATGGAATCTAAAAGTGTCTGGTGTTTATGAGCAGTCTATATATGGCTTTTTACAGTTTACTTTTTCACAAGGAAAAAAAAAAAAAAAAAGTACATTTTTGCTCTGCAGATAAAGATGTTTTTCCAAACACTGAATTACACAGACTCCAATTTGACAGACTGTATGCTCCAGCCTTTCAGTCCATTAAAGCTCAGTAGCAGGTCATTACCATGCATGCACATTACCATATATGTACATCAACTATTGTAATGTATAAGATTTAAAACTACTGAATGCTTTCCTCTTTTCCCTTACGTTTGAATGTCGAGCACAGATAAGCCCCTCAAATGAGCACTGCACACACAAATAATTCAGCTGCCTGATATGTCTGGAAACTGCAGAAAAGTTATGACTTAAGTTTCTCCTGCTGCTTTTGCTCTTTGTGATGAGAAAATTATTTTAAGTTGTTAAGGTGCTATGGCAACGTATTGCAGATGCTTCTAACACATTTTTCAGTAAAGTAATCACCTCCCAAATGATGATATTTATAAGTGGGTATAAAGAACATTGGCATAGTTTCTGCACAATTTTCTGAACCTTGGTAAAAACTGTGCTTTTACTCACATTAACCAACTCTTTCAGTTCAGTAGTTACCATTCACCTAATATTTCCTACTGCAGAAGAGGGGAAACTACAATTCTATCATCATCCACTAACCAAACTAACTTTCTCACTTGTAATGATTTTTAACACATTGTTGAAAAAGAAAATACTACCCTTTGCCAGAGAAATCCCAGAGACTATTCTATTGTAAACAATTGTTCAACATTGAAAAAATCCCACTTCATTTTTTTTAAATATGCACATTCTTAAAGTATGGCAGAGTTGGGTCTAGTTTCCCAGTTAAGCTCCAATCTTGCACCACCTCATTTACCTCCACACAAGCCAAGTGATGTCAGTGGGAAACAGACCAAACACAAGAATGGGACTTTATGAATTCTAATCTGGAATTGAAGCTGCTATTTTACTTACAGTTTTCAAAATTTGCATATACTATTTTTCCACTCTATCATAAGTAAAATTTCTGTCACAGTGGATAAAACAAAACTGGCATTTAAAATACAGGGCCTTACACACAGATCTATTGAGGCTGACATAAGAATACATCATCTCTTAAATTTAGCTTCTAATCGGAGCCTCCCTGTCTCCCTAGTTTCACTTTATTATGTATATTAATGGAGTGTTAAATGTTGAATTTTGGAAACTGTATTGGTTAAAACTAATTCTGTTGTTTTATTGCAATATGAATTTCATTGTTAATGCTGACATAGTTATATAAATTATGAGAAACAAAAAACACTGTGGAAATGTGTATTGCTGCTTGCATTACTTATAACAATTCTTGAGAACTTGTTATCTTCTTGAGTAGTCACATATTGCATGGATGCTGCTTTCTGTTCCATAATTGGACACAGTCACTCCACATTCTGGTAAGAACACACTGAAGGGGGTTGAGAAACCCCACCCTGTCTAAAACAGCTTTGCTCTGACTCACGCATACAGAAGCAGTACATTTCCTCCATCCACTCATTGGTGATAACTGTTTTTTAATGTCTTGGCATGCAGTTGAGAAATCACCTTAACAGATCATTTATATGATCTATGGTCTACCTCTACACATATTCTTTGTCTTTTAGAATAATCATGTATAAAAGCAAATTATGACTGGTATAAATGGAAGCTTCTGTATCTGCAATTTTAGCTGTATGGATCTCAATCCTACAACTAGTAAGGGAGTCAGTGCAGAAGTAAAAGACACAATTATTTCATTCTTTTCTCCCAGTGAACAGGAATTAAAAAAAAAAAANNGGAAAAAAAAAAAAAAAAAAAAAGCCACCAAAATCTGTACATTGTTGGTAATAAAAACAGTACATAATACTTATGCCTAAGGAGGACAAATTCATTTTTTTCAGAAAACTTACTTACAGGATTTCTCCACTCCTTAGAGTCTGATTATGATACCACTGGTAATTGTCTATCACAGAACTTAACCAAATCCAAAAGTCTTACGAAAATATATTTTCAAATTTGCATTTTTATTATCAATTCAATATTACAAAATTTGCTTAAACAAAGCAAGCTGGAGTTCTTTAGGTTTTGCTCAACTAGAAAATACCAAATTAGCTAAATGAGAAAGGACTAGAAGCACAGATCCCTAGCACTGTGTATAGAGTCATCTATTACAGTATGTTGCCATCATGTTCACAGTCAGGCTGAGAGTAAGATAAAAACTGCTGGTAAAATCAATAAGGCAAACTAAATGTTCATAGAAGACAGGTATAATCCTTTACCACCATGCCTGTGATAGCACTAATACTAGCCATAAATCACATGTATGAGTTATATTAATAAAGGAAATCCTTTGTTGATGATTCTAACAGGTGCGTTAATTAGGAGCAAATGAACTGACAAGGTGAATGAAGCGCCTCTAAAACAAAGCTACAAATCAATGATAGAATAACCATTTGAATTGCTGCTCTTCTCTGTGTAACAAAGAACATTCATTCCTGCCAAGGATCAGAAAAATAGATTGCTATCACATTAAACCATGTCAAAACAGCTGCAATTCAGAGTAAGATAGTTGTCAGGTGCTCAAAACACAGACATTTGCCATAAAGAATGGAGTTTAATAACATTCTTTGCTTAAAGGTGAAATGAAGAGGAAGAACTAGATGCTGACAGAGAACACAGCATGGTATACTCAAAGCTTATTTTCTGTAGCATCTTCCTGAATCTAAGAACAAATTATGAATACTAGCTAAGAGGCTCCTTATGTGTATGTAGCATTGAAAAACTTGCAGACGTTTGGCTTCTCCTTATACACATGTAGACCAGAATATAAGCACTATTACTTAATGGTTTCTATTCCCTCCACACAGTGGTGATGGTCTAAAGAAATACAGACAGGCAGAACTAGGTGGATGAAGTGACTCTCATGTGACAGATGGCAGGAACTAACATTTTCAGAAGCCAGTTTCAGAACAGGAACAAGTACACTTCTGACCTCATATTATCTCCTGTGGACAGTTGCCCCAGAAGAGTGCACTATGCCAGGCAGTGGGCTTGCAGTGGACATCAGCAGGAGTGTGACACACCATAAATTCCACACCATGATGTCTTACATCTCATTATCATGGGCAGCTGCCCCCATTTGCGCCTCACAGACTGCCCATGTTGTATCCGTGCTGTGGCCCCATCCGAGGTTTTGGTATAAGGGCTCGTTCCCAGCACCACTGCCAAGCCTCCGTCAGGCATCTACCATACAAAGTGACCCTTGCTGGTGCTGATGTACTGGGGGATGTGGATGAGGCTTCCACTTCAGAGCCATTTTATCCTATGAGATGAGTAGCTATCCTAAATATTCCCTTTAGGGGAGGTGGTATACTATCCAATAGCACAAAAAAAAAAAAAAGTTAATTCCATAACTTCTTACTTGATAAACCCATACAAGAGCTAGTTCTGAAATTTAGTTGATTGAAAGTATATACTTAGTTTGCTATTCTTATAGTCTCTCTGTCTATAGATAAAGATAAGGATCATAAAGACCACTTATAGCTCTCGGTTATGCTGTGATAAGTCTTCAGTAATTCATCTGATTTACACTACTACTGTTAGTAGGACAATTTGAAACTAGAATTTTTAAATGTGTTAGGAACCCTCAGACCAACATTGCTCCCCTGGGCTGATCCTACTAGTAGCATATATTAGTATGCATCCAATAATGCAAGTTTATTAGTTAAATTGATATCTTGCTAGTTAAATCTTTCTTCCAACTTTAGTTCATGATGCTTCTGTGAAAAATCAGAAACAATAACAATTATTGGTGGGATCTTATTGTAACAAACAAAATCAACAGGAGTTCTACTTTGAAGGGAAGGGTAACAGAGATTTGCATTAACAGAGCCAGTTCCACCTGATGTAGAGACTATGGCCACATTATTGGCAAATTGCTCTTGGGAGGCTGGAACAGCATAGCAATAGGTAATCATTTCACTGATAAATTTAAGCCTAATCATAAAAGATGTTAAGAAGTTTGTTCGCCCTGTCCCCTCAAAAGCAAAAAACCCAAGAACCAAAGCCTTTCAACTTCATCCATATTGCTATATCTTTACCAACATACACATACACTTGCCTTATTTTGTGTTTTAAACTAAGTTTAAAAGATCAAACTACTAGTCTGTATTCATTTTATTAGTCACTAACAGAAACAGGATTGTTACATGAGATGTCCACACTTCTTGGCATCTGCTCTGAATGACAGAACTCGAGTCTGTCACCTTAGCACAAATTTATGTTTTCTCCAGTGATTTTCTAGCAGCCCTGGGAGTTAAGTAATTACAAAGGACAATGACACTGTCCTATATATACTTTCCCCCTTCCCCACCCACCCCCACCTGCCTATCAACCTGCATAATTTGTATACTGTGTATTTTCATTTATAAAGGTCAGTTTCTGGAAACAGGCAACAGTCAATAGAAACCTGTCCTGCTATCAGTCCTTTAAATCAATGCAATAAATAAAGAATTTCTTGGCAGCTGCTCAGTAAAAAATGAAAAAAGTATATTAGCTTTTCTTTTAGATAAAGTAATATATGCATTTTAGATATAAATGGCACAGAGATCGTACTGTTCTCTCCAGCTTTGATGTCTAAGTTGATACTTTCTCATGTGTGATGACAATTTTCTTTATGATTCAGGGAAATACGTGTCAGAGAGTTTTCAGCATAGCTTAAGGGTAGCACTCCCTGAGATAGGAAATTTTCTGTCTATCATATTTTCTAGGCTAAATATTTTTTCAAAACTAGATGAAAATCAACTGTAGTCTCTGCGTTCAAAATGCTGTGCTCATAAGTAAAATCTATCCAGTTTCATTTCTCTCTTAAAAGTACTCAAATTCTGCCATCTTTACTTAGGATGAAGTGCAGCTTACTTCATTAGTAGTGCCAGTTAGTTTCCATAGAATCAAATAAAAGTAAGACAGATTATGTTGCCTGTCCTCAGCTGCACTTTCTTCTGTAATGTTTTTTCCTCTTTTGAAATGCAAGGTGTGAATGCAAAACAATTGCTGAATGGGCTTTTTTGTATCCTAACAAAATATAACTAGTAACAGTAAAGTTTTACGGTATAAAAGAAAAATAAATAAAAGAAGCATGTAGTACTTGGAATGGAAGGAACTATACAGAGACAGAGAAAGGAAATTATCCTTTAGGGATCTACCAAGTGGACTGTTACACTATAAGTATTTCATAACATTTCTGGGGAGAAAGAAAATTGCATTCTTCCAGTCATTTTACTGGCATCTTATCTTTCCAATGAAATTTTAATAACAAATGGAGGTCCTTCAATATGCTACAGTCAATTCTGGGGTCACATATCATTGCCGTTTTAATTTCAGTGTCCTCTAACAAGATTTTTAATATATCTATTTATGAGAAACTGAGAGGAACAACAGTTCAGATCATAAGTTTCAGTTACTGTCTCATCATCAGCTTTGATGCAGTGACAACAATTCACATCTCTGATAGTTGTGTCCATGTTATTCATTCTATGTGGTTGGGAATAGGGGATATTTCCCGATTGACTAATGCTTTTAGTAGCCTCCCTTGTATATATTTTTTCCAGGTTTCCAAAAGTCTTCAGATGTAGCTGCCAAAAAACTGAAACCAAGCTGAAATTATAATCAGCCACTCTTCCAAGTCTAGCTCCATTTCAATATCTCCTTAGAAAAAGATAAATAAAATAGCTGAAAACAGAGCTGAAGTGACTAAGATGAAGAACCAGAAGCAAAGTGCCAGCTGTGATAAAACAATTAATGTACCCTGAAGACAATGTGGCAGATAGAAATTCAGAATTGCTACCAATACGTTAACACTTTTAAAACACTTTATGAATTCATTCTATTTTCACATAGATCAGAAACTTACTTTTGCCACCACTTTTCTGGCCATTCTACAATCCATTTCCATTTCAATTTCCACTCTGTCATTTGTATACATAAGTAGTCAGTCACAATAATTAATCCTGAAGATATCTCTACTCCCAATAAATTTTTACCTGCTAATTTCCCTTATGCAAAATGGAGCTAAGATAAAGGAAACTAGATTAACTTACTTTTTATATTTTATAGAAATATATAAAAAAATCTGCTGAAGACTATTTAGGCAGTGTCCATACATTCATAGCAAAATTCTCAATTCAAACACAGATGCCTCTGTTTTCAAATGTGCTCTTAGTATGTTGTAATTTGAAGCTTTTTGTGCCTTTGAACAGCAGGATTCCAGCATTTCCTGCTTTGAGTTGCTAATAAATTTTTATCTTGCTACAAACAAATTAAAATCCTGTTAGGCAGGAAAATTTTGCAAATATGATTCAGCGGATAAAAAAAAAATCCATCGTGTATAAATCCAATATTCCATGTCCCATAAGGATGAACAATTCAAATGTGTAACCAGTATTTACTCACTAAAAATGTACTGTGAGGTAATTATACATCAATAACATATAAAATTTGTGTTTTAACTTGTCCAAAAAAAAGGACAATGGGCTAAGTTACCAGAATTAATAAATTTGTTAAATAAAACAATTCCTTGATAGTATGTTCTAACAAGTGTAGCTGAGTGTCTCTTTAATACATACTGCAAGTTTGCTTTCAAAACCAGGTCTTTGTAGCCCAACCCCACAGTATGACTTTCTACTCTCTATGAGCTTTGTATTAGACACATTTCTTAGCAGTTATACAGAGTTTTCATCAGAACTGCAAAGAGATTTCATAGTCTCTATTCTGAACTTTTTAAAAAGTAGGAGAGTCAAAGGGAAATAAAGTAGCATTATAAGATATAAACATATTAGTAAGGTGATCTCTATCTCACAGCTTCCCCCTTTTTAATACAGACTTCCTTCTGAGAATCCAGTATCTATTTCTGGTCTTAGGCCAAATTTCTGTCATCAAGAATGCTATTGAGAAAGGCTGCTGAAGGCAAGAGAGGTATTAAATATCTAAAATTTTGATTATATGGACATTTCCACTTGAGACAGTTCAAAACATTTGTAGCCATGGGGTGGAATGCTGTTACAGATTAAAACTGATTTAGTCATATCACGAACAGAGTACAAATAAGCAGTATTCAAAATGGAAGGAGTTTAGAATGGAGGTGTTCCAAGTTCTGATACAGGCACAATCATCCTTTGGTGCGCCAACACACATTTAAAAGCTGTGATCACCATCATGACAATGTTTACTAGCAAAATCATGCAGGCTGGCATAAGCACGACTCTAAGAAATACCAATAAACACAGCAATTTGGGTAATTAGATAATATGGAGAGGCACGAACCTTGTAAATTCTTAAATGTTAATAAAATATATTTATTGTTTCAGGAAGAAAATAATCTAAAGCACCAGCAGGTACTTAAGTAAAGTAGTCAGCTCATTCTCCGTAAGAATCAGAAGGACAAGCAAGATATNAAAAAAAAAAAAGGACATTATGTAATGTTGTCCTTTTGTGTGTGTGTGTGTACGCAATAGGAATAAAAAAGGATTCAGAAAGATCTTTATTGTGGGTTTATGAATACTCTCTGTCTAAATACTTTGTGGGTGGTTGGACTGCGTATATGTGCAGGGGTGGAGCAAAATGTTCTCTCCACTCCAACATGGTTTAAAGGTGCTATGGTTATTTCATACAACATTTTAAAACACAAAAATGACTAACATAAGAATTAACCAATTTTCACAAGTCTCTGATTACTTGAAAAAAAGAAAATAAAAAAGAGGAGATAATAAAACAATGACAAAATCCATGTTTTCAAAGCCAAAAATAAAAGCCAAATATGTATACCTTTTGTCATCTGCTGTAACACAAGATATGTCACAACTGATTTTTGCAATGAAAGTAGCCTCTCTGAACCTGAGAATACCTTGGTTATAAGGATATTTTCAACAATTCTGAAGGACAATATAAAGTTAAAAATCAGCCAACAAACATATAAGTATCAATTGTCAGTGTCACTGTCATAACAAATCATAAAAGAACAAATTCGTATGATCCTATACCAAAAGACACCAAAGCCAACGGAGATCTGACAAGCAGAGAAAAACTGAAGTTACTTGCTGATAAAAATCTTCTAAAAGATCGGAAAAAAATTAACAGCAAAATACTGGAAGAGTTATTCAACTTCAGCTTAATATTCTCGTATCTTCTTAGCCAATTCCAAATTAAGAGATTTATGATTTGATATCAGATAAACAAAGGATTATATTGTTTAAAATTCAGTTATTACTAGTGTAGACGGAAGATGTTCTGAATTACCGAAATTTATAAAGCTAGACACCTGCTTAGAATTCTTGTATCTCTAGCCAATAAACATATTTCATCACTATGGTTGCAAAAACAAATACTGACTAGCAAAATGTGGTTAACTGAAATAAAATTATTGAGAAATAGAATGACACACTGTCTGAATCAGATTAGCCACCAAAGTATTTGAGCAAAAGTGGATTAAACTAGAGGAACTGATGGAGTTTACTGTCTTAACTGTTATAGGAAAATATATTTTCTTCTAAATCTAAATTGCAGGACCAGGGAGTAATCAATCCTCAATTCCTCAATCAGGGAATACAGTCCTGCCACATCCCTACTGCCACATCAGAGCAAGACCCTGCTATGAATCATCCCCTACTTCATTTCCATAGAAAGAGAACCTAGACATGTGGGCATGAAGGGAACCGCAGCTTTATGAAACTCATCTGTTCTTCATACTTCTCTTCCATTCCTCTTCATTTTCTCTTAGTGAGTCCCTTAACACTTAAAGAAAATAATTTACTTGGTCAATAACAAATAAAATCTATAACTAAAACTGACAAACAGAAAGGCAACTTGTTCAGATGCTACACATTTGAACACAGTAGAATGCTATTGAATATTTTTTTAATTTGTGGATCCCCTAAAATTTTCCATTGAAGGAAGGGATACTGCAATAAATTTTATCTACTGACAATAGACTCTTGTTCCTTATTCATAGGTGGGCCACAGGTTGAAAATTACTGGTACAGAATCTTATTTTTGCATAACACATTACAGTGTAATTTACAATTAACCTGAGGAGCACACTGGTTCTGCAGCACTTGACAGGAGTTTCACCATTGCAGTTTTATGGAGAATCAGATGTTTTCTTTTAGGGGCAAATAATTCTATAGGAGTCAAGGAAAGTTAAGTTTGAATAATATGTATGTTTTGAGTCTGATCCAAAGCACACTGATTGTCAGAGGGAGTATTTGCCCACATATTCCTCTACTAGCAAAGATAACTTTTATAAGAAGCAATCATTTTAATGACTCAGAGTATAAATGGATAACATGAGGTCATAAAGGTATTTCCTTTCCCTGCCCTGCAAAACTATTGCTCCTGCATTGCACAGCACTATGTATTTAGAACCAGACAGACTACTCATAGAGCTATGGTGCTATTCCATTTAACCTACAACAGCAGAATTCAGTCGTATATGGGTAGTTATTAGAATTATGTCTCCATATCATCTTTCAGTAATAATTTAGGTATGCAATACTACCAGAGGCAATATACCAGTTTACATGGATCATTGAGTTGTTCTGGCGTGTGCATTCTTACACTATGTTCTTATTTACAGTTATCAGTCAAGAAAACCATCACTAAGTTATGCATAATTTCTAATGGATGTTCTCCTCACATGATGTTTTATGAGTCAGTTCCTCAGCACCTTTCATATAATTTAGCATATTGTTCTCAAATAAACTATGATTAGCTGTTTTCTGAATAACTGACTGTTATCCTACTAAGTTTATTTTAGCTGAGGGGACCCATACCCAGTCAAGCCTGACCAGTGCTTTTATCAGGTAATTCATACAGTCACTCATGACTGAGGTGCTGGCCTACTGAAATCACTGCTTAGCCTGACATTCTTGTTTTGTGCATGTGACGAAAAGGGAAAAGGACCTCACTGAGAGGTTCAAATTAACAATTGATTTGGACTTCACTCACAGGTCCAGTACACTATTGCAGGTCCAATATGCACAATGCCAAACACACTATTGCAATTTTGAAAAAATTCACAAAACATACTATTACAACGTACAGGTGATCCCAAAAAGTAACAACACAAACCACAAGCACGCTAGATACTAATATCTTAAAAGATTGCATCAATCATGACCTTTGTAGCATGCCATATACCATACGTATATTTCTTAATCACTTACCCTCTCTTTCAGGTAAAGTCACTCAATCCCTGAGAAGTTACCCTGTACAGAGTCCTGGACAAGAGGGGAACGAATACAGGCCAGCTCTATCATTGGAGGATTCTCCGTTTTCTCCCCAGACCTTACGGTTTATATTTCCTGATTCATTGAGGGACAGGATTATGCCTGAGTGGATTACCCTATCTGGAATATTTACGTCTGGTGGTACAGCGGCTCTTAAATTTCTGTTGCTGATTTTGTAGTGTCTAGCACTCAAAGTCAGGTGAATAGTGGTGGGATGGGACATTTTGTTTGTTAAGGGCATTTTGTTGGTTAAGACTCCATTCGGTTTCAGTTCTTATTGTGATGCAATATTGAGACAACCCCGAGCTGAGCTGTTTTTGCTCCCCCCAGGTTATCTCTGCATAGACAAGGCAAGGAGGAGATCAAGCTGAGTCAAATTGTCAACTGCTTGCATCTCACCTATTGTGCTCTGAAACTGACTGGCTGGGTGCTCCCACATGGTATACCTATTGTCTCCATGTGGAGTTACACTTTAGCTGGGGCAGGTGTCTGTGTGTCAGTGACTAGGAACTGATGCTGGCATCCTTTACCCAAAAGTACCGATGTACATATAGATGTAAAAATCAAACTGGTATCTGAAGAAACTCACAGCTTCCTTCATGCAGCTGTTTCATCACTCCCTGTTTTCAGATATGATAGCAGAGGAAATGTCTGGCTGAATTGTACATAGTTAAACATGCCTTTTGGGTGTTCCTGGAGCACTGTCTTGATGAAGACACCTCTTTTCTCTCTCCATTTGGAGACATGATCTACTCAAGAATTTTTTTACTAGTTGTACTGACCTTGCAATGAGAATACAACCCTGATCAGAAGACCTCTCCTCAGGCTCTGCACATGTGTGCAAGGGAACATCCCCAGCTGGCAAGTGTCATTTTTGGACAACGTGAGAGCCCTAGGACCATAGAGGAGCACAGGAACTTAGTGACTTTATTTTTAGTTTAGTGAGCTCTTCTTTCATTGACCATATGAGCCTGTCAAAGCCACAAGAGACTATTGAGTACAAGGATTTTCAACTACTTCTCCATATTGGCTGTGCTGTTCAAAAGATTTCTCAGTAAAATAATTTGCAAATGAACAGAAGTTTCAACAGATCACACAAATCATAGAATCACAGAACCATTCAGGTTGGAAAAGACCCTTGGGATCATCAAATCCAACCATCAACCCCACTCTACAAAGTTCTCCCCTACACCATATCCCCCAACACCACATCTAAACGACTCTTAAACACATTCAGGGACGGTGACTCAACCACATCCCTGAGCAGCCTATTCCAACGTCTGACCACTCTTTCTGTGAAGAATTTTTTTCTAATATCCAGTCTAAACCTACCTTGTTGCAATTTGAACCCAATCCCTCTTGTTCTATCACTAATTACCTGCGAGCAGAGAACAGAAAGGGAGAGTCTCAGAAAGTAGTTGATGACACTTTTTCCATACTGATGATCAAATCCAGAAGTAATCTGTCAAAAGCTGAAAATGTAACTTAGGCTACCAGTAAGCTCAGACACCACATGTAATCTGTTTAGTAGCAACAAACCTGCTGGACAACCTGAAGAGATTGTAAAAGGGTTCTGAAATACTAAAGTGAATCCTGATGCCCTCCTTTGAGAGCATAATAGCTACATAAAGCAGAGTACATGCATGTCTGTGTAATAGAAATATAGAAGTTTGAACCTTCTCTTGTATATAGAATCTCTGCACATTGGTGTAAAGGGTAAATTGCCTCAGACTCTTTAGTGAAAGAAAATAAATTATCAGTAAACCAGGCTGTTTTATTTACCTCACATAGATTCCAATGTTCCAACATAAACAAAACAGATAGTTTTAATTGAAGCAATTCAGAGGAAGATTTAAATAAATGTTCTATATTTTTCAGAATCATAGAATGTGGTGTGTTGGAAGGAACATTTAAAAAGTCACCTAGTCTAACCCTCCCTGTAGTAAGCAAGGACATCTTTAACTAGATCAGATTGCTCAGACTGAACAGGAGATGACTTCTCCCTTCACAGATTTATTTGTATTCCAATAAAAAAAGGTTGATAATTAAAATAAAATACAATCTAGTGCATCATCATTGGTAAAATACATCCTTTGGGGATTCTTTCCAAGTGACATAATTTGAAACTGAACAATTCATTCTATCTAAAAAACCCTGAATACTTTTGAGTATAGTTTCAAATACTTTGTAGTATTTGCTCATTGCAAATCAGAATGAGGTTTAAATGGGATTTACAGCAAGTACCATTATCAGCAACAGGTCTAAAAGGCCAAATCTTAATTTAAGTGTTAACCAGGATATTAAAATATCAATGCTTATTTCCATTCATAGTATTCTGTGTAAATATGTTGTTTATATGTCAGTTGTTAAGTTTAAGATTGGAAAATGCAAATAATCAAAGTAGCAGAGAGTAGGGACCCTTATGTAATTTCAAAAACAGTCCCCAGCTGAAAACAGAAATATTAATGATATTGATGTGTATCATTCATGGGAAGTGCCAAGCAACATAATTTCTTATTGATTCCCACCTAAATTTATTATCTTTTATAACTGACAGGATGAGATTTACAGGATGAAGCTGATAAACCATGGCATTGGAAATATGACACAAAAATTCTACATGCTTCGTATGTGTGATCACATCTTCTTCTTCCTTCAGTGACTTATGATCTCAGCCACAGCAGGCATTCACATGATCACACTTTTACCCACTGGGTTTTTTTTGTTATTATTTTGATGTTTCTTGTTCAGTTTTTATTTTATCATCATATAAGCAATAATAATAAGATAACTTTGTATCATAACACTACTAGCAGTACATAAATACACCATTTTGAATCATAGAACAATGATATAATTATCTAAGCATATATTTTATTATTATTTGCATTAAAATAGTACTAACTAGAATCTAACTAGAACAAGGCCTAACTATGCTAAAACCCCTACATAGAAAATAAGAAAGTGACCCCAAGTTTCTATAAATTTTCAAACATATAAAGGGAGCTCACTGCAAAATGAAAATATTCATTAATTTTTCTTTAAAAAATTTTCTTATAAGTAAGGAACTTCCAGTCCACGGTGTACCACCTAACAACAACAACAAAAAAGAACCCCCAAAACAACAAAAAACTAAAACCCCCTACTTTCTTTAATAAAGAACACTATTTGAATATTGTTTTGATTTTGAAATCATTAAATATAGAGAAGAGGGTTAATGAAGAAAGATATTGCTCTGTGGCTATGTATTATATCCACACAATTACCATAAGCTGAATGTAATTTTTAAAATTCTGTAATCATTATTGAATAATAACTATTGAATAACTATTAAACAATACAATTTATTGTCTGATAGCTATTATTGAACAACTATACTGAAATTCAGTCTAGAATCCAGAGATAATTAATGTAAGATTTCAGAGAAAAAGTGGAAGACTTGCTTAACTTAAAGTATATGCAATCTACTGAAGCCAATAAAACTATATTTCTTTCAAAAAATATTTTATGTGTGTTTAGGTGTTTTTCTGAATCTCTGCCTATATCAGGAGCTTTACATTTAGAATTTCTTTCAAAATAAATTGCATCTATATAATCTTTATTTACATTACTACTCATAATGTTTGTTTGTTTGTTTCTTTGTTTGAAATCAAGCTATCTTTCCATAATCGCCGTCAACCTTGTTTGATATATCCACCAGATGCTAAAGAGAAGAAATAAGATAGAGCAAAGTGAGAAGACTTTGGAATTTCTTCAGAAAGGACTTCAATGAAGGGAGAAACAGGGACACACAAATCAAAACTGAGGGTGGTAACAGTTTCAGGAATGCACGTTTCCAGTTAATAATTCTGTTTCATTTTATGGACACTGAGCTTGTAAAAGGCAATGTGAATTAGGTTCTCCATTTGGTCATAGGAGCCTGGAGTGTAGGAAATGGCCCAGAAAGTGTGGAAAAAGCAATCAAAGGGCCATTAGCAGTGAATGGGTCTCTCCTGCCCCCAAAATGAAGGAACTGCCAATGAGGTAATCTGCCAGTCTTGGCCATTGACAGCTGTGGCTTCAAGGAAACATGTTTTAAGGACAAAGCAGGATGAGATAAACTCCTTGCTTGCCCATCTGTGTGGAAGAGCTGTGGTTTCCTGTCACCACAAGGGAAAGAGGCACATTGAGGGAAGACAATCCTTGGCAGCATTAGGAGAAGAAATAGAAAATAAGGATTAATTCACCTCAGTGTGTGGCAATGGTTAGACAAATTCTGCTGTCTTGTGCCCATATGTAAAAAAAAAATATGTTGAAGAATGGTATTAGCTACAGGGAAAAAAAAAAATAAAAAAAAAGGGAAAAGGGAAAAAAAATGAGCCCAAAACCAAAAAAATGACACTAAAAAAGCCCAAAACCCACAAAAGGAAATTGAGGATTGGAGAAGATGGCCTACAACGAGAAAGTGAGAAGCTCACTCACTATTTAATAAACAGGAAGATGACTTGCAATGTATAAGTATTTGAAGAAATTACTAAATATACTGGAAAGCTCTTTAATCCAGTGAAGAAAAGTCTAATTAAAAACAGTAGCTGTGCACTGAAGCCAGACATTGAAACTGAGGCAAAGAAACACCCCAGCAGTGAGACAACTTCACAATAGAGATGACAGGTTCTCTGTCTTTTAATGACGTGAGACCAAGAGTGGATTTCATTGCACAAAGTGATATAGAGGCATACTTAAATTACAATTAATGAATTTTTTGTAGGAAAAACATCTTCTGATCCTATTGTTTAAAATATAAAACCACGTTACTGAAAAGAAACCCTGAGTTTCTGCTTTCTGTAAACTGACATATTCCAACACTGTTTGAATGAATATTGAATTGTTATTTAATTAAATTAAGGAATGTATGGAGGGCACTGGAAAGAAAAGAAAAAAAAAAAAAGGTCTTTTTGATCCTTTGTTTATGTCTAGTGTTTTAAAAAGTGGAAGAAAAAAAAAGTTATGTAATTCCTTAGGATGCATAACTGAGCCTTTCCCTGTTCAGCTGTACCTGAATCCTGTGAATCTCAGCTTCCTCAGATTGTCAGCCTCTCAACGAAATTCCATTGCCACGCAGTAATGAATGGACAGGATTTTAGCCTATAGTATGAGCTCACAGTTTTCTTCTAAGTTTAAAATTGCTATAAATTACCCACGAGCACCAAGACTGGTTTTTTTCAGTAGATATGTTCATCCTTAAAGAATGTCTAAGAGCTATAAATAACACTTAACCACTTCATGATTGAACTGGTGGAATGAAAGCCAGAAGTCAGAAGTCAAATGCTTTCACTATACACCATAACCATTCCTTTCAATAAAAATAAATTTCACATACTTTAAAACTTAAGGCACACAGGCTAAAAGATGTACCAGCACTAATCCAATGTAACAACAAATTCCTCTGTTAAATCAGCAGTTTTTGGAAAACTGCAAGCCAAATGTCACCATGTTTAAATGGGCAGAAGTGTACTGATTTCCACAGACATTTAGCCTATTGTACAAGCAGAGAAGCTAGCAGTAGGGTATCATAAGACTCTTGACTTGAATACATCTCAGGACATAGACTCGCTGTCTCTTTCAGCCTTTGCTGTTCCATCAGAAGATGTGAGGATCCCCAGCATTCCCAGAGCTCACTGCACAAGTAGTTATGGTAGTAGTTATTGAACACCTTTCAGTCAATTGCTGTGATTGGAAAGACCAAATATCCAATCTGCATAAGATCAAAGGGGCTGATTTTGACTGTGAAAGGCTAGACAGAGACCACTGTAGCAGTTTAGCTGATCTTTTCAAAGAGATACTGACTTCTTACAGGATGGTGTTCAATCCCAACAGCCGCAAGGAACCAAAAGAACCCATGCTCATAAATTCAGAATTTAGGGACACAGTTAAAACAAGCCCAGATAAAACAATAAGACTAGCTACTTTCATGTTATTGTATCGAGGAGGTATATATTAGCAATTTAAAGATTCCAAAGTCCCAAATTAGTACCTTACTCCCATTTATCAATGAATTACAGGAGTGTCAAGAGGCCAGGTGTGAGCATGATGCTGATGATTAGGCACTCTACCAACACCCAGCAAGCAAACAGTCCCTGCACTAAAGAGTTTACACACAGAATTAAAACAGCCACAGAATTGAGGCAGCCAGGAAAACCAGGGAAGGGAGGATATAAGTTATTTACATAAATCAACTCTGGAAGGAGTTAACAAATACCTAAAAGCAGAAGCATTTTACACTCCCTGAAAGTAAAAGACAAGGCCAGGTTCAAATGAAATCAGACTGTGCCTGTGTTCAGCACTTCAAGATCTAAACGTGAGATCTAGATGTAGAATTAAGGGGCATTTTTCTCTCTTTGGAAGAAATGAGATTGAGCACCCAAAATCAATAGAAAAAGCCCATCACTATGATCTTTCAGAAGAACACAGGCACCATCACCACTCAAAAAAAAAAAAAAAAAAAAAGTCTTTTTCATGAAGATAGGCAAAAGCAGGGTGTTATTGCCTTTAAAAGTAATGGAAAAATATAGTTTACCCCTATCTAACTGCATTACAAATAGTGGATGTCCCATGCATCATCCCTTGTGTTTAGGTGCATCACACAGTTCTAGATTGCATTTAACTGCCGAAGAATGGGTATCTCTCCTACCATGGTTCTGAGATGGGATATGAAGGTTAACATTGCTGAGATTATTTTATTGTGTCAGTGAGTATAGGACTTTTAATTTTATTTTTTCTTAAATCTTGGATTTAATCTCTTAGGTAAAATAATTTGAACTGATTCATAACTGCACATTTTTGTTACCTAATTTTTCATTTCTTTTACAAGAATTGTGTATATGTAAGTATATCTGGTATATCTAATCTAATGGTGTCGGACTAGATGATCAAGAAGTCCCTTCCAACCCCATGTCATTTTGCAATTTTCCTGAAAAAAATAATGGTTTCCTGTGAAAAGAGGTGTTGCAGCATCATGGATCCTACATTCACACTTGTACTGAAGACATGAGTCATTCAACTATTTCTTAACAGCACTAGGAGACTCAGAAAGTATAGATTTGAATTCATAAATTTTGAGGAAGAATTTTTAATTGCTTAGCTGAGTTTTCTCTGCTGCTTTAAAAACTTGAATATTATGTTCTGAAAATTTTGATCAGCTAGACAATTTTTCTTATAAACAGAAAAAGACCTTAACTCCAGCATAGTGTCCATTTAGTCATAATTCAAGCATTCTCACATACCTCCCATGAAATGTACCTGCAGTATCTTTTCACATAGTCTGTGTGAGGTTCTACATATATACACAAACAGAGAGCACACATCTAAAATAAAATTTACAGAGGCTTCAGTTTTTCATGGAAATATATCATGTACCAAGATAAGCTAAGAGTTCTGGCTTCTTGTGCAAATGTTGGAAATAGCTTTTTTGCCTGACCATCATGGAAAAAGATCCAACTGAGGTGTTGCAGTTTAAATTTTGTTGTATTTCTTTTTTTGACTTTCTGAAGTGAGGGAATAGGTTTAAATAAACATTTTGATTTGGGTTCTGCACGATCATAGAAAGGGGTAGTGTACGAACACTGACGTATTTGGACTTTACGTAAAGATACTTTGCCATTTTTGAAGCCAGATCTAACCTTTGTATCAACAAATCATACACAAAAACTTCAGTCTAAGCCTCAAGGTAAGAAAACATATACTTAAAGGGATCCTTTGTATTTGATTTAAAAATACACGCATTTACAAGCAGATTTTGAATGCCTGCCACCAACTAAGAAAATAACCTTTTCATTTATTTTTAATTTTCTTAAAGATGGGTCTCTTTTAGCAATCTATAATAATCATATGCTACATAAAACAACTTACAATCACATATATTATAGGGTCTGACGAAAATCCACAAAAGCATTTACAGTTAAACGTGGACTTAATCGCCTTTTAAAGGGCTTCAGGGCATTTATACTACAGTTTACATAAAAATAAATTTTGCCGGTCACACAAACAAGTTAAGCAAGTGAATAGGATGTAATTTAGGTAACAAATGTTTTCAGTCACATGAGTTTAATTCAAGTTAACATTGCTCAATGTATATCTTATTACAGGGACTCCTGAAGATGAATGTTTGTTGTTTTAAGTCTGTGCTGGTTTGAGGCTAAAATCACAACAAAGACTTTGTTAAAGTAACATAGAAAGTCCATGGAGGACTGAAGGAGGTCAGGTGCCCAATTTATCTGTATCATAGTATTCAGCTTTACACCCTTATGTTCATAAAAATGTGAATTTTTACATTCCTTTTATTGTTGCACTGTACAATGTCTATATGTGGTCTTCAGTTACATCCTTTCCTTCCAGCCCTGTTCTTCATAGCTGCTTCAAAGTCTATTGTCCTTGTCTTTGTGTGAGACCTAAGGACCATAGCTCTGTGAGGTCACTGTATTTCACAGGAGAAGATTAGAATTTTGGATCATTTCATCAAAATGGGTAAACAGCTGTTTAGGGAGAAGGAAAAAAAATATAAAAAAGAAAAAGCAGGATAAGTTATAAATCAAGCCCTGTCTTTTTCTTGTGGAATAACATCTTCATTTCATTTTCAGTAAACTGTCTATTCTCAAGAAACAAAAAGATCTAAAAAACTTTTCATAAAAATTAAAAGGTTCTACAAAATTCATATTAATCTTGTGTACTTTTTCATATGTTCTTAATTTCATCTACTGAATGATGAAATACACATCTATGTGTAACAGTAGCACCATGTAATAGAACCCACCTTCTTTGACTTGCTGCAGAGCAGAGCTTGTCAAGAAGTGAGGACATAAATGATAACAAAATCTACAGACTTCACTTTACTTCTATAATATGACACTAGCCATGTGCGGCTGTGCACCCTTGCAAGTTAAAAATTATGTGCAGTAATTGTCTTTTGACTCTCCCAAAGACATTTTTACCTGTTTGTTTTTTTTTTTTTTTTTTTTTTCAGGGGAGAAATCCTGATTCTGAGAACGTACTTTAGGAATACGAGCGACCTTTCAAGATAAAAGTAACTAGGCATGAAAAATGGATCTGCTCCATCAAATAAAATGGAAAGGCACTGCCTCTTTCATTTTTAAATTTTTCATACATCCATACTATAACATTTGCTCAATTGCTATCTATAAAAGTGGGGAACCTGCTACCACATATAAGATTTATCACTATAAACAGTATATGCAGCTCTGTGATGCTGTCACTCTTCTTTTATCTGATTGTAGAAGAGTGTTGCTACATGCAACCACAAATATTTGAACATTCAGAGTACGTATTTTCTCATTAATGAATATTTTCAGAGGACAAAAATAGCAATCCAACAAAGTGATGAACTCCAGAAAAGCAGGTATCACAAAAATGATGACTCAAAGTGACAAAGGTTGATGAACAAAGTAGTATTAGCAACAGAACATCTGTATTCTGCCTCTGAGATCACTGCATTTCAAAGAGGTACATGAAATCAGCAAAGTCTTGTTGTCTGGCTGCATGAACAACATATTTACATCAGATTTTTATCACCTGTGCAGTGCAGTGCTTCACTTGGAAAAACTGGATTTGAAAAAGCTGGCTGAAAAGCAATAAGAAAATACAATTCAAGAAATACCCCTATAGTTGGAAACATACATATGTTAATATTCCCTTTGTCTAGCATCAGATGTGGTTTCGCAGCTTCAGTTCTGGATCACATTTGTCTCTGGAAAAAAATGGATGATTTCATTATTCCTAGATTTATATAGCTCCTATCTCTTCAAGGCAGTGCTGGCAGCGATGTGACGAGCCTGCATTTGAAACTCTTGTCATCGGCTATCAATTATTCTATAATTTATTAGATGGTTTTCTGTGGATACTGATCCAAAACCTAGAAAAATCTATGGAAAAAGTCCTGTTCAATTTAATGAGTGCCTTTTGATTGAGGTCTAGCATAGGATATTCTGTAATAAGAAATGGGCAAAAGCTCCACACTTACTGAAAAGGAAGTTGGAGTCTACAAGTCTGCCTACACCCCTTGGCTAGAGAGAGCTTGATCACTGAGTTAAGTGTGGTGAAATCACCTTTTGAGAAGAAAAGGAAATATAACCTAATGAAAAGGAGACACCAATCTTTAATTGTGTACTGATCTGCACAGCTGCCATTGTTGAATGCAAAACTCTCATCTTTATGCTGAAAAAAAAAATAATTTGCATTTTGTTACTGAGCAAAAGTGAACTAGGTTCTGTAAGCTGGAGAAGATCTGAAACAGGAATTGTGTGGAATGTGGGCTTTCACTAAGGGAAGCAAGAAATCTCTATGAATGAAGAAATGAAAGAGCATAGTAGATCACTGTGCAGTTGGATAGGTAGTTAGTGGTAAACTGTCCGTGCTAATTGGGAAAAATTTAGAAAGGTGAAGAGAATAAAGCATAGGAGAGAGAGTGGTTTCACAGAAAATCCTGGAAGTTTTAGTATTGTAAGATGAATAAATTTTTTTCTTTTTAGGATTCATAAAATGTTTTCTAAATCAATGGAACAGAATTTGTAATGATCTCTCCATCCATGGAAGCTGGAAAGTTTTAAAGTTAGGCAAGGCCNATATATATATATATATATACACATACATATACAATGTACAGATTATATATATAATCTGTAACTGCTACAGGTTGATATAAAATATAGAACATTCTTGTCATTATTAAATCAAAATATTTTAGTGAGCATTACTATGCTGAAAAAATTATCTGAGTTTTTTTAAATAGTCTTTTCCAGCAGAAATTTTTTTCCAGCAAAGTCTTGACTGACCAAAATTTTCCTGGGAACATCTAACCCAAGGGAGAAATTTATTGTGAAAAAGAGCTTGACTTCTCTAAGGACAAGTGATATTTCACAGTAAAACCCGAACACATCAGATTAAGAGCAAAAATTTGTTACTTAGGAAATACCATTAAGAAACCTCACAGACAGTCTAGACTGGGTTCCTCATGCCCTGTTGGCCTTGGTGTTGCTATTCCTCTGCAGAGCAGAGTATGTTTCTCTTCAAGCTGAATCCTTAGAAACCAATTCCTGAAAATGGTGACATAAAAGAAACTACGATACAGTCATTTAAAAGAATAATGAGAAACTCCCATAACTTGAATATTTAGAAATTAGCAGTATGCACAAGGATTGTATTTACTAAATAAATTTGCACAATCAGTGGACAGAATGGCCAAAATATTTTAGAATGTGTTTTCATCTACAATCTTAGGTTGACTCAAACTCTACTCTTAACTTCCAAGCAAAGCTTCAATTAATTTTCACGCATTAGAAGATGAGGAATGGCCAGATTATCTGGCCTTCTGAGCTGCATTCAAGACTTCATACAGCCAACAGTCACTAGACATGCACTACCTAACATAAAAGAACAACAGAAAGTTTCTTTGTGGTTACGGTTTAGCTACACGGTTTAGCTACAGCTATGGCTTTGCAGTCCAATGGCAAGATCACGTTCATCATTCATCTAGTTCCAGAAATTTTGTTTACATTTGAAGGCCCATGAAAATGAGACCTGAGCATGCACCACTATGCCATGAAGCCCTCATACATCCATTTGTAGTTTTTTATATTTTTTAAACAAAGTAAATATTTAAATACAGTTTGAGACTTAACTTTTGAGTGTAGTGGTACTCACCTGCATATTTAGAAAAGTGAGCCAGGAGTCAGAACATACAGTAGTGTCCTGTAAGGTGCTCCTACATCCTGCAGCAGGTTGTATTTTCAGCATGCAGATGAAAAGTGTCTACATTAGTCAACAGGGTTTTAATCCTATCAGCAGCACCTTGATCCTCAGATTTGCAACAGATCTGCAAAGTCAGGTGTCACCATTCAGAGAATATACTATTAGAAGCACAGAAAAAAATTGAGGCTCATGCAGTGATTGAAGAAGGTTGACACTTGCCGCTACAAGATATTCCCTCCTTTCACAGGGAAATATTTCGGTAACTACTTTGCTGTCCAATTTAATTCTACCTCATAACAGTAACTTAATTGTTGATATGAAAACATAGTACACTTCCTTCCTCAAGAGAATAAAATCTTGCTTTTACAGAAACTTTTTGGATCAGGACAAAATCTTTATCACTGTTCTGTGCCGCCCCTCACCTGTGCACCCTAGCGGTGGCTTCCTACCCGTAGTTTTTCAAGTCTTGTCAAGCTTTCCAACTGTAAATCTAAACCCATCCTGTTCCCTAAGAATTTACAGTAAATCTTGGCATAACGTGATCTTTTCCCAGTCACACTTGATGACAAACACAGCATTACTTACACCCCAGTTGCTTCAGACTGTGTTTCTTCAGACGGAGCCTATTTTCCTGTATAAGTGATTATTTCACTGCATGAAACCACGGTGATATCAATCATTTGCAAGGCAAGAGATGTGGACAGGACAGAGTATTTCAAATGAACTTGCAGTAAAATCTGGAGTTTCTTCTCATTTCTAATTCAAGAAGATTCATTGCATGGCATACAGCACCACAGAAGAAGTTCATAGGAACAAAAGCCTAAACAGAAAAAGTCTCAAATCACTATCAATTTACAGAAGGAGAGCTGAAGTTCTTTCATATGATTATGACTTCTGGTTTTGGCAGTCATCCTGTTAGTGGTTAATAAAAAGCAGCTCTTTATTTTAGCAGTCCCATTTGGTGCTCTGTTTATGCCCTGATATGATAGTTCACAGTGTATATATTAACAAAATATATTTTAAATGCAGTTGTGAATTTCCTCAGTATTCCACCTTTTAGCAGAGCAGGCATACAGACCTTTAACAGATACGAGCAGAAGCAAGACAACTGCTTTTAGTGGCTGCACAGATGTCTAATGGTTTGTCTTGTGTCCTGAAGACCTAACCTTGTCTGGACCCCCCTTTTTGTATTTAAAGAAACCTCTGTGCTCACACATTTCACCCTGAGTTCAACATGCAGCAACCCACAAAGAGAAAAAATGGATGCAATAATTGCAAATGGGACACATTTTTTAATGAAACCAGCCAGGAAAATTCCATATTCTACTTTGTTTATCACTCAGTAAGCTGATATTTAAAGGGTGAGCATGAAGCACCCAGGGAAGATACATCACAGACATACACACGTGCATATGACCTCATACTTCATCCTCAGATAAACACACTGCACACAGCCTGCAACCATCTGTCAGGACTTGGTATTCACTAGCGTTTTTGAGGTTTTAAGGCAGGGTTTGTAAGAGGCAGCAAAAGTGATTAACGTGTTCAGGGTGCTCTGTTTCTTTATCTCAGGAAGGCAAAAATTCCTTGAAAAGATGTAATCTGTCATTGTCAAGGAAAACATGCCATGAGAGAATATCAGTAAGAAAATGTCCCATTGCTTGGCAACTCTTTGCTTTTATGGGTTTGCTTTGGCAGGGGAGGATGGCACTCAGGGAACTTTAATCCCTTTTAAGAAAAATATTATTTTTAGAATAAACAGAGCTGGACGGAATTCTTCCCCAGATGAGCTTGCAAGGTTAATACTGCTCCATGCATGTTTAACATTTTGTATTTCCAGATCATAAAGCAGTATGGGAGCATGACTAAATGGTATTACCCCATTTTTCTAATAAAGAAATAATTCCACAGTGGTCACTTTGTGCAAAGCTAATAGAAACTCTTTAGCAATCTACTTTTTTTCATAAGAAAGTGGGTAGTGATCAAAAAGTGCTGAAATATTAGTGAAGGATGAAGGAAAGATGCACAAGGTGACAGTGGCTGCATCAGCTCTGAAAGCCACAGTGGGATGGCTGCACTGGGGCACTAATCCACCCAGGTCAAGTGAGGAGGGAAAGCTTATATATCCCTCACCGATGCTTCAGTTTGACTCTTTTTGACTTCAGTCCCATGTAAGCAGCTCTGCACAGCACAAGACTGTGCTACCTGTTTGTTCTGGCTCACACTGGCAAAAGGGTCTCAATGTTCATTCCCCTGCAGCATTTCCCTGTGCCGCCACAATGACTGAAGATGGAGACTGGACCATAAGAAAGCCCAGTTTTTTGAACTTGAATGGCATTGTGTAGATGCTGGGGACAAAGTTAGTGCATGGTATGTGAGATGGAAGCAGGAGGAAAGAGCATTGTCAATGTATTTCAGCTCTGACAGAAACAACAGCTCTTAGCTGGGCTCCAGGCCACTGAGGAAGAAGTAAAACATGTGCAAGCTGCATCCCAGCATGGAAGCATTTTCTCTTTTGACCAAAGAACCACTTCAGTTTTTCATAAACGATAAATGAGTCAGTCCCTCCATGTCTCAGTTTTGCTTGAGGCATGTAAATTTACTGCCAGGCTAACAGAGAAATTAATTATTTTCAGTCAAGTATAATTTCTAGGGGGCATGGCAAATGTCTTGTCACTGTGTAAAGAATCTTCCTTCCCCTCTTCTTTCACTGCTCAGTCTTTGTGGATCTTAGTAAATATTTGCACAGTGTTAATGGAAAGAAAGAAAAGAACAACACAGAATTGCACAGATGTCACTAGTAAGACACAGGACATTTCAGTGTAACTAATTGATTGAACCCAGGCTGGGAATCATCACTCCCTACACTGGTGTCCACTGCCATCTCTGCTCTCAAATGGAAAGGCATCACTTAAAGATGCATTTTAGAAGAGGTATATATATTTATGTGCTTTGCAGAGGAAGAATTTTATTATTAATATAATTATGATTTAAATATCCAGATCTGTATTTTGTTATGAACAAATACACTCTATTGGAGGGCATCCCCTTATGAGTCTGCGTTGGGAATGTCACCTGCTGTGCAGGATAAGATTTCAGCTGCAACTGTGAGGCATCTGCTGAATTTTTATCAGAGCTATTATCCATCCTATTTACATTTTTTCTGACACTGGTTTGGATGAGTACTAGTCACTATGCAGTAGAAAACAAGCCTGCCTCAGGGATGTTCTTTTTGTTCTGTTCAGCTCTTCATAGTTTCAATATCCCGATGGAGAATATCTGCAACAGTCCATTTCTCCCAGCTCTACCTTTTCTTTGGAAAAGATACAGAAAGCTCTATATAGAAGCTACTTAAGTTAATGGCAGGGGTTTTTTTTGTTGTTTTTGTTTTGGGTTTTTTTGACAGTTTGGCATAAGGAAGTCATGAGTTTAAGCTGATTAATCTCATTTTAATTGAAAGGAAGAAAGAGGCCTTACGTTTACTGGCTTAAAGGGAGAGAGTACAGTGGACACTCAGCAGAAAGTCCAACAATGGCTAGGGGATACTTAAAATAATATAGGTTTCTATGCTTTTGGAAGAAGAAAAAACACATGCAATGAGCTATTCAGGCCATTATCTTTAGTTGCATGATATCACTGCTGTAGATTCAAACACTGTTCAAACAAATCACAATTTCTTTTAAAATGAAGCAGGCTAATCACTGATCTCTGCTGAAAATGGTATTTTGAATGAGATGATATAAAAGGCTTTTAAATCTGGAAACATGCAGATGTTGTCTAATTCACTTTGCAAATGTGCATGAATGACTATCCAAAAGGGTTAATGTACAAAGACAGGGATCAAAAATAAGAAGTGTTTGATAAAGTGTGAATTTAAAATAGTCTGTGAATCGTACCACAGCTGAACAGCTTTAGTTATCCTCTTGCTGGTTTGTTTTACTATTTTCTAGGCTGATAAGTTGTTCCTTAAATACACTCTAAGAAAAGACACTTTTTATCAAGACATCATTAATTTAACCTTTCTTGATAGCTTCTATGCAATTTCCACATAATTCTGAGAACCTCTGTTCTGCAATATACTGCTATTTTCCAGTTTCCCTGAGCTCAGACTAGAATAATGATATTGTTTTGGGGTTTATTTGTTTGTTTGTTCTTCCCCAAGAAATTAACATTTTTATGTAAATAATGTATTGTAATAATTTATCCTGGGAAGTGACTGAATTACTCAGAATGAAGGGTAACTTTGATGTTCAGGTATCTGAACGCCACTTATGATGTCACAGAGAATTTAGTTTCTAAGATTGTGACTGTGAAATCAACATAAGCATATTTAAATAGTGAAGGCAGTTTTATGAGTAAGGTAAATCAAGAAAATAAGCGGTTTTAGAATCTTAAAGTCAATCACCAAAATGAATGCCTCAGTTCCCTGCCATTGAGCAAATTAGAGCTGTTATTAGGCTTCCTATCCAGCAGTTTGAGACAGTCAGCGAAAGCATTTCCTATTGTCTCTATACCTACATGTCTTACAAAAACTACAGCTGACCTCTGCACTTCTTCAAATCTGTGTAAACTACCTCAGTAAAGAGATGTAGCCATCCCATTGCATGTAAGAGCAGTTCCACAAATTAATTACGCCGATTTCAAGTGGCCCGGTAAGACAAAATTTACCGAGTCAGATGTGAGTCTTTAAGCACACATTACCCATATTACTTATAAATTGACCTGGACAACTAGCTGGCATAACATCCTTTTTCAAGAAGCAATCATATATCCTATAAAGAAAGGACTATTCTGTAGCTGTAAAGAATCCCACTATTCTGCAAAGAAAAGAATAAGAGGATTAAAAAGTTAAAAGAAAGTGCAAGAAAATAATCCTTCTGTGTGCAACTGCTTACCAGGGTGTTGTGATCTGCAGCTTCTTGAGAGGATTTTCTCTGAGAAGTAGGCCTGTATTACTAGCTAAACATTTGTTTTAAGAGAAAGTTATTTCTGTTAAAATAGATAATTATATTTGATGGCAACAAATAAGCTTTAATTAAACCCTTAAAATGCATAGGTATTATTCCAGCAGGTTATGCCGATACAAACATTAATTTGCATTTTATTCTTGGCACATTAAATAGTAATCTTTAGTGGCCATCGCAGAGTTCAGAGTAAAGATCACTAGCTAAAAGATAGCTTCCTTCTCCAAACCTACCAGATTATTTCTTTATCTCTACTTCCTCCTCAACTGCAATTATAGAAGCAGAAACTTCATACCATAGTGGTTAAACTAAACTACTGCTAATATTTTAATTGAAAGTAAATGATGGAGAGATAGCAAATGAGCAAGGAAAACTGGAAAAAATAGCTTCCTTATGTCCCTACACAGTCCCTATCAATCCACACCTCATCAGTAAATATAGGAATATTAACTGCAGTGTACTTCCATTAAGACAGCATACTGAACCTTTGAAGAGCAGTTTGAAAACATGATTCACACCCTATTGCAAAAAACTTTCTTCACTTAAAGGGTAAGGGAGGTTGGTAGATGTCTCAGAAAGCCTTTGAGGGCTACTGAGTGGTTGGCAGAACCTCAGGCAGACAGAAAGCAATGTCACTTGTCAGTGTTATTTCCCATCTTAGTTGAGCACCTGCTTCCAAGTCTGGCAGGCAGTTTCTGACTGAAACCCTCCTAGGAGGTTGCTGTTCTTGGTAAGTGGCAGTTACAGGGTGCTCCCAGGGGCAGCAGGCCTCTGCTAGAGGTCAAGTGAAAAAAAGAGAGCCACAGCCACACTGTGCCTCTCCAAGAAGTGCTTCTGCAAATATATGTGTCGGATCCAGAGGTCAGGACATGGCACCGCGTGCTTTGAATACACTTGGTACTTCCCAAGGGAGGTTTAGTTTACCAAGATCGGGAATGGCAGGCCAGCCTCCCTGCTACCTGGTTTACAATCACCCAGTTAGTCCAGGAGAGAGAGAGATGATAGGTAACTTTGACCCCAGAGAGATGTTGCAACTTCTTGACTCAGGAGACAGGGCATCCAACCCAAAAGATAGTTATGGACCAGTCCCAACTTTTATTTCCCATACCTACTCTTCATCTGTAGGAAGCCACAGGCTGGCTGCACACCTTGTTGGCTTTAAAATTTATATTTATAGATACATAGTTTTGTGGTTGTTTTGTTTTGTTTCCTAAGGTGATACTTCATGTGCATATACATATATATTTGTATAAAATAAAAATAAAGTTACCTCGGAAATTACTAGATTACTTCCTAGGAGACAGACTTACTCTTTTTTCCTAAGGTGATACTTCATGTGCATACATATATACATTTGTATTAAACTGCATTTGCACTACCTATATTAAAAAACTAATATTTGAAGCAGACACAGTCTGTGTCAGACTTTAATATTCATCAAGTTTCATGGCTTGATTAAAAATTTTTAATTTATTTAACACTGGAAAATTGTAGGGGGTTATTTTGTTTTTTAACTTGCACTTTTAAAACTTAAGCCACTTTTTTACCCTTTGTAACTATTGTGTTTTGAAGTTAGCTGGCTGTATTTTTAATCTTTTTAAATTACTTGTCTGTTTACTCTTATTCCCTTTTACATTCATTAATCCTTTAGATTTAATTAAAAGATTTATTTATCTAGCCTCAAACTAGCCAAAGACAAGAATTGTTTCTATGCTGTTTGCTTTTAGGGAAAGATGACTTTTGCCACTACCACAAAAGGCTGAATTTTGTTAAAGAAAACACTGAAAATACAAACATTAAATATTTTAAATAGTTACTGAAGCAAATACATGCAGAAATGTACATTCATAAATCATAAGGCCAGAAGAGACCACTGTTAGTAACTGAGAATGATCTCCTGTATAACACTAGTTATAGGACATTCCTGAAGTAATTCTTGTTGGAATAAGGTATAAATATTATACCTCGACAGAAAATTCTAGTGATGAAAAATTCCCTCAAACCCATGTCAGGGTGGTCTGGTGATTAATTGGCTGCTTTATGAAAACCCATGACTCATTTCTAGACTAATTTTTTTTCTATGACTGACCTCAGTATAAAATGTAGAACAAAATTCTTCAGTCACAGATGTCTAAAATAGCACAAGATGATTCCTTCTCTGGAAACAATAGGCTCTTCCTGAAAAAAATTGATATAATTTAACAGTATTCTACTGACATAAGTAAACCTGTACAACCTCAAGAACTCCCACAAGGTGTACCTGCAGGCATGCACAGCAGCTGCAGGTACTGCTATTCTCCCAATTCATGTAGTCCTCTTTTCCACAGTGACAGAAACCGTGATCGAGTCCAGCAAATGCCCTCCTGATACTTGTCTTAACGGTGCCTTCTTTTGCAGTATTTTCTCATGTATGTACACAGGCATGGTGCCTGCATGGTGAGGATGAGAGCTCATGTCACAGGACACTAGACCAAGAAGTAGCAAGAAGTGAGATGTTGGATGAATTAGAAGACAGTGGCAGCAAAGCTGCGTTTCCCCAATCCCACGGTTGGGAAGAGGGCAGTGTGGCCCTAGGGCTTTCACAGAGCCACATCACTGCCATGCCAGCCACAGAAAAACACATGCAGTGACGCACCACTCAGAAGCCTTGGGTGCACCACTCCTGCAGCCTTGAGTGTTGTCACCTTGCCTGGGTCCCTGCCTGATGATGAAAGCAGGCCAGGCAATGGAGACAGGACAGGCTCTTCCAGAGGCAGCCTGTACTGCTCCCCTGCTCCCACCGACTGATGCGATGAGTCCTTCAAACGGATTTTCACATCAACACAATGTTAAATCTGAGCCCCGCCACTGGACAACCTCTGTCAAATTGCAATTTTAGCTCAAGAGTCCACAGGTCTCCTCTTTGTATCAGTGGCTTTTATTAAAAATGAATAGAATAGGACAGAATGGTGTGTCCTGTATCATTTCACAGGTGAGAAGTCTAGTCAAATTTCTCAATAAATATAATTCTGATGCACTTAGACTTCCATTTGGAAGCTCATCTCTGAAGTTATTGTATAGGTAATATGTTGAGGTAATAGACAACAATAATAGATTGTGATGTTTCTATTGACCCACTTAATCGGATTTTACATATATGAAGAAATATTAGCTCAAGATTATGCCTATTTTTTAAAAAAAATTATATTACTTTTCTGGCCTGCAAATGTAATATGGACATGTTTGCCAGAGCGCTGGTGCTCTGCCATTATACAAATCTAATTTGTGATGTGATCTGTTTAGGTGTAATAAGATTGCTTTTGTAAATGCACAGTGGCTCTATTTTATCTATAATCCTTAATGCTGAAAGACACTAGGTTTATAGACTTTGATCTGGTACATTTGAGAGCATGTTACACACAGAACTTACTCAATACTATATATTATTAAAGCAGAAAAGTATTTAATGTTCTAACTACTAAAAATGACAACACAACAGTCAAGAATCTTCGTATTTCATTACCAAAAGAAAAAATTCTCAAAACCAAAATAAAATATAACACTCTAGTCAGAATAGCATGACTTTTCAAGCATCACTTAAACGTGTTTAAATATCACTGAAATTCTTATAATTGAATCATGTAATTCTTTGCACTAGAACATGTAAGGAGGTCTAGGTTGAGCACTCAGCTTTAGAGTAAAGCAAAAATGCTCCTTTTGATTTCAGTAAAACTATGTTCATGTCAATATATGTAAAATAAGATTGATTCTTGATTCTCAGTGCCTGGAAACTTTGTCTTTGACCTACAGGCCTGTTGTTACATCAATGACAATAATGGAAATTTTGCAACTCTTTTCCATGAGCACAACTTCAGCCCACAAACATAGGTGTAGCAGCTGTGCAATGTCTGTGCTGCATCCCTTTAGCACCGAAGGGCCTCTAGCGGCAAATACTGCGGGCTGGAGTGGCGAGCAAAGCCACTCTGCAGAGCATGGGGAAAAAATTAGAAACTCGACAGCCACTGAGAATGAGAAGTTCAGCTCAGCTATTCCTTTTTCCTCATTGAGACACTCAGGTTGTGTATACCTACAGCCCAGGAAATTAAGATGTTTTTCACACTAGATTCAGCTTAGATAAAACCTTGCTCCAAGGGCAGCTCTCCCTTACCACAATTATGTATCAAGTGAGATCTCAAATATCTGTGCCTTTTAACATCCTCTCTCTAAATAGTAAAAATACCTAGAAGGGCAATTCAGGGAAATTCCATTTTGTAGTGTGAAAAAAACCTTTTGGCACAAATCGTATTTTGTTCTTTTATAGTTATACTCTAAACAGAAGTCCAAAATATTTTTCATTTGTAGGGCCAAAGAACTTGCTGCAGATTTTTTTCTCCAGAATGACCACCAAAATAGATTATTTTAAAGTAAACCTTTACAGACTTTAATTTTGCAAACGATCCTTAAAGTAGAATTTGAGAAAAGGCAGCAGTACCCTCCTGAACATGTCGTCAGTATGCAGCAGCAGATCACAGGAGTCTGACTATTTAATTTATTTCAATGGTCAGAGAACCCTGAAGCCTAAAGAGGGAGGACCAAACTGACACTGATACTCTCAGTTACTTGACAGCAGATCGTTTTCATGGCAGTATACAATTAATGTGCCTATTACATAACTCCAAATGCTTGTGACACCTGCCCAACTCTCAGAGGCCACTTGTTTCCTGCCAAGTTTCCAAAGCTCTTAAAGTTCCTTCCAACAGCCTCTTCAGTGCTGTTACACCTTCAACATACTGAAGATTGGAATCAATTGCAACATAAAATAAACTCCATATGCCAATACAGGTGCTAGTAGGTGGATACATGTATTTACCCATTCCATTCAATTAGACTCTTTTTTTCACCCTCAGTTTAAAATGAAGCTGTCACTTTTCAGATTGTATCAGTTATTCACACCTTCTGAGGCCAGGCTGCTAAAGAATCCCCAGCAATATGTTTTTTTCCCTCTTGGTGACGGTGTGCAGACCCTCAAAACAGGTTTGACTTTAAGGTGCAGAGCATTCTGAGTTCTCATGCGTTTATATAAGCCTTTTCCTACTGACCACCTTGCATGAGGATAGCACTTTTCAGGACTGGGGCTTCCAGTTATAACTGCTGGCTAACGCACAAGAAATATGAATACAGTAAAATATGACAGCTTTGCACCACTGGATTTTACTAAGTTGGGAATAGTGTTTTCACTTGAAGAAAGTAAGAAGAAAGATAAACATTTTTCTTTCCTTTCATAACTGGGTATGGTAGTATGAATTACTTTGTGTAGAATATTGAACTGATTCAGGAACAACTTACTGATCCGAGTTGTTTTTCCTAATTATTATACACTCCTGGTGTATTTGTCAGTCAGCTTTCTTAAACTTGCCCAGGCCACCTTAAGTGAAGAACACCCACAAAGGCCGAGACAATTAATTCCAGAAAATTACTTTGCAGTCTTTCACTGACACCCAGTGGTCGGAGAGAGAGGTTTTCGTGAGAAACAGAAGAAAACCTACAGCAGCCAAGTACAGGCCCAAGGTATCTCAGTGGAGAGCATTTAGCTCACTGTAGAAATAGTTATTTACTTAACTGGATAAGAACACATATGAAACTTAAACTTAGGCTTGCTAAATCAGCAGGTTGAGTTCCTGCGCTTGGCTGCACTTGTACAATAGCTAGTGAAGTCAACAGGGATCACACACATGCAACAACAGGAGNCTTGGCTGCACTTGTACAATAGCTAGTGAAGTCAACAGAGATCACACACATGCAACAACAGGAAGAATCGAGTCCTAGGAGAGGATGTGGCTTTTTACAGGCTTGTTCCCTTTTGCTTGCCCCACAGTACCCCTCCCCTACAAAGGATGCAAAAAACCCTGAAACAAAAACAAAACAAAGAAACAACTTATACTCCAATTATTGTTCAAGATTTCTGACTAACTTTTATTTATATATCAGAGAAACACGTTTCCATTAAAAAAAAAAAAACACCCTTGCTGGCCTTTTCCTGCATGGTAAGGAGCACTGAGCAGCTAAGATTCCAGCTTGTGCAAGCATTACAGCTGTCTTTGATATGAAACAGAGCTGGACATTAACATGCAGACAAATCTGAGTTACTCTGACACACACACACAGAGCCATTTCCAAGCCTCTGATAAACAAGCAGCTTAAAGACTACTTCTGCACCCTCCTGCCTCCACAATAGCCAGGCACAGGCAGCAATCATTTGCTTTCCTCCCTAGAGGAGGCACCAGGCAGGACACTCTACCTCCAGCTGATGACAGTTAACTGGTTTGATAGGGGCAGAAACGCAAGGGAGTAAAAAACAATGCTCCCCTTTCTCCCTGAAGTTGCTGTTGTCTTCAGTAACTTACCACAACTCAAAACATAGAGTTTTCCAGAGGAGGCACAGCCAGTGGCATCATAATTGCATATTCTGCTTGGTGATGCTGATATCAGTGATGTGCCATTGCTGCCATTCACAGCTCTGGAGATTGCAATGAAAATGTGTGGAGCATCAGGCTTCCATACTGAAACTTCTGAAACACATCTGCTCTAAAACAATCTGGCAAAAGGATAACTAAGAAAGCTTCCAGGCATTACAGAAGACCTAATGAACAATGAGTGCAGATACTGTTGTTGAGGAACAATACAGTTATAATAATAAAAAAAAAAAAATAGAAAATCAAACAGCAAACCCCAAGAAATTACCAATATTTAATGTAAAAGAAGAGCAGTGGTCCATACCACAGTTCAACGTAGTTGCTTAACTTCAGTGGGAAATTGCAAAAGCAGCTGTTAAATCGTTTAGAACACTTTGCAAGGAACTGTGGCTGTCACCCCCCCTTTGATGTGGTTACTGAAGGTTTCAGCTCCACCATCACTACTAAAGGCTGCTCACTCTTACCTGGAGGAGGCAGGGAAAGTAGGCAGCTACATGGGGAGTGTGTGCACCCTGGTAGGGTGGGGGAAAGGCCACACTTCTTTGAAGCTATGTTGCCTATGCTGAGCCCAGGGAAGCAGACTGGCTGCTGTCCCTGCTGCTGAGGGCAGTCAAGGATGACAAGATATTTTTAGGGAGCCAATTAGCTCCATTTAGTAGCACTGATGGGTGTCCCAGCCCTTGAATTTCTCCATCTGCAGTGGACCCGCAAGCCTGATCCTCCAGGTCTCATTTTCTGCCTCCTTTACCATGCTTAGTTCATCTACTTCTCCCTCGTCTTCCTATTGCACAAGAAGCCTGGGCCTGGCTTTTTAATCTTTGGGTGACTACCTTTCGGTTTGCCTCTGTTACTGACTGACAAGCCTGGCCCCAAAACAATACCCTGTCATATCGTCTCGGGGGTGGGGGGAGTAGGTGGAGGGCAGCAGGAGGCAGCAGAGAGCAACAGCATCTGCTGCAGATGTGCAGTTGGCAGTCAGTCAATCTACCTAGCTAACACCGGGAACCAACAAAGAGCTTCAGTAACTGAACCAACTAATGGCAAGTTCTCTTTCCTTTTTTTTTTTTTTTTTTTTCTTTTAATTTTTAATGAACTTGTAGACCAGCAAAACCGCTTTGAACTTCCAGTACTGTTTCCTCAGACACAGCACCACACAAATGTTATTTGTATAGTATAGTTACATTAAAGCAACAAGAAGACAAACTTGCAATGCAAATAAAGCAACTGCTTTGCTCTATTACTAATGCTTTATGTTACATAAACTTACCCTTTTTGTATTTTTCCAGAATAAAGATCACATAAATCAGTTTTGGCTTGAGCTCCAAATGGGGAACACTGTAGGTTCCAAACACTAACTACTGCATCAGAAATTGAAATAGCACTACTTCTAGTGACGTCAAACACTAATTCATATGGTAAATCTCTGCTGAAATGTCTCTTCCTGTCTTTCTTGCCAAACTACGATATACAGAGGAGTAAAAGGCTACACAGTGACCTGATAGCAGGACACATGATTTTTATAAGTTTAATGAAAATTGATTTACCATTTATGTTTTCATTCAGCATTTGAAGTATTTTAGAACTCAAGACCCATGTTATAGTTTTCTATAATAATGCAATGTACCAAACAGCCTGCTTTTCATTAGAGTCTGTTTTACTGAACTAAAAAAAAAATCTAAACAAGATTCTGACTCTATTCACAGATATCTGAGGCTGCTATAATTCATCACTTGCCCATCTCCATTTGAAGCAGACACACACCATCATGTAAGGATTAGCAACTGTTGTTTTTCTCCTTTTAAAATAAAATGCATATTCTTCAAAACTCATAAGCAAACTTCTTGATGTGCAACAGGGAAGCATAATGACTTTCATTAACACAACATCTAAACTAAATCAATTTCTTTTTCTGTTCATGTTATAGTCAAAAATATTTTTTTTTCTTGGGATTCTTAGATTAATTTAAAGTTCAATTTTTCTTCCTCTATCTCAGAGCACAGAGAAACTCTTCCTCCTCCTCTCCTCCCCTGAAATAAATTTTTTTTTATTTCAGAGTTGCGCACTTGTTTGTCTTATCCTTTATAAAAGACTAATGAGATAACTGAATGATGTAGTTTGGCTGATGTTCAGCTGAACTCAGGGACACAGAGTGAAAGAGAGAGAGTACAAGCGTTCCCAAATGAAAGGAGGAGAAAGTGCTTTTAGATTATACAAATAATCATCATTAGTTTTGTTTCCTATCTGCTGCTGAATCCAAAAGCTCTTTTACCCAGGAAGATGAATGAAATAGTGAAAGAGAGCCACTTGTGACAAGGCAAATTTAATCCGGATAATTTTGTTCTCATATTCATAACAATGAAGCCCGTAAGACAGGTGCTGCTGTCCTGTACAAGTCAGAACAGCCGAACTCTGTATTTGTAATTTCAGCTGAAGTTGGAGAAAAGCTTCATCTGCAGGCTCAGAACTGTCACTGAGAATCCAAGAGGCTGTAACAATCTTCCTCTGAATATTTTTCCTCTTTTTTTTTTTTGTATCCTCAATTAGTTAACTTGGGTGATTGTTCACAGGCATCCCACTGTTATTCATTTACATGACAACTACTGATTTCAGTGGCAGACCTTCCATTTTGCTCACATACTTATAAGGCTAGTATTTGCAAGCACAGCACACTATAAAAGCTATGTGTGCAAAATTATTGAGGAAAGACTCCATACAAAGTCATTGTGTTATAAGACTAAAGCACAGACATATTTTGGCAAGTAAAGTGTTCTGGTTTACTAAGTAGGCCACATTTAAACAGATTATTTTGAATATTTACAAAGAGCAACTAGATATAAGCCAATAAACCTCAAATTCTGAAAAAAAAACCAAAACACCAAAGCTGACCACATAAATTTGGAACATGGCCAAAGCCCTAAATGTCATGTTGCTCTCACGAGTCTGTAGCCATCTGACCTTTATGAATGCTGGGGCAGCATAACCCTAGCAAGTCAATGGAGCTCTGCCAGTTACTAAATGTATTCAAAGGGCCAGATATGTTATTTTCTTACAACCATTGCAAAATTCAAGAGCGGCTCCATGTGATTTGACAAGAAACAGGGAAAAAACAGTGATCAAATGGTCAGAGCATCAAATCACAAAGCCAGCGTTCCAGAGTGAAATTCAACAGAACATGACATGACCAAATCTTGGCTATGCATGAGGTCACACCTAAATACTTGCAGCACAGATTTTAGTCCAATCAGTCTTAAGGAAAACTAAACAAAGATAATTCACAGGTTCCAATGTAGCCCATCTGTTTTCCTTGTCAATGACAAGGAAAGTCATTGAAGTCTTTAAATTTACCTCATCCTGGGCATATGGGACAGTAACATCCGGGTGCCAAAGAACATGTTTAATGTTTGCCTTACACTGCATACAGCTGAGTGGTAGGACAATGTTAGCAAGTCTCAGCATTGCTTTTCACATTTAGACTGCGCCAAGAATTTGAGGATGCCTGGAGGGAAACAGGCCCCACTGCCGTACAAGGTTCCATGCTCTCAATGAACCATTCTTCTGTAAACATCTATTTATGCTGTCTTTCATTCATTCTTTCTGAATCATTTGGTTCCCTTCTCTACGAATCAATCTCTATAATCATATTTCTCTAAATCTCATTAAAAGTAATGTATATTAGAAGTGCTTATGCTATCTATGTAAGAATTAACAGGGCATAAACAAACTGACAAAAAGATTCATCTGCAGCTTGGTTTGAGCTAGAACAGGAGACCACCAAGAAAAAAGCCTGAGTCCTGCAGGAAGCAATGTTTGTGACTTGCTGTCTTAGCTCCCTCTCACTTTTACTGATATCTCTCTCTGGTAGCTTGGTCTAAGATAAGAAGTTAAAATAGTAATATCTATCTTGTGCTACACTGCCTCCTGATGTAGAGTGGTGGGGCTGAAAGGGGAAGCACAAAGATCAGCTTTTTAATAGCAAGGCTTTGACTCTGAGCTATTTTATTAATCTGAGTATGAGAGCTGCTTTATTTTCTTGCACAGCAGTTAGCTTGTAGCTGATCAGTACTAGCACAAATCAAAATCATTTCTACTCCTATCTTGTGTTCCACTGCAAAATGTGCAGTTACACAAAGCTGAAAAATAAGATTCTAAATCCCAATATGGGCTTTATAAAACATGAAAATACTGTGGAGTTAATTTTTATTTACATAACATTTCAAGCAATATACATAAACATTTGTAAATTGTATGGAGGAAAGTCATGTGATGTACACTCTTCAACTGTTCAGCAGATGAAACACCACAAAAAATTCTAGGCCACATGATGCTAAAGAAAGAAGACTAATAATAATCAGTGAGATCAGTAATTTGTTTCTGAGGGCTTTTATTATTTCAGTGTAGGGTGTTAAGAGAGTGCTAGATACTTTGACTGCCACACCTGAAATTTCAGAAAGAGGCGGTGAATTCCTGACACCATTTTAATTCAGTGACTTGAAATTCCAAAGTGCTGATGGAGGAAGCTGGAAGGTGAAACATTCCCTTCCACAGGGAGCACTTGAGACACGATCCTTCCTGCGCTACCATTTATTACAGAATTTGAGACACCTGTAGCCCATAGTCTTTAGGAGGGAGAGTCTCAGCACTATCTTCTAAATAAGAAGAATAACAGAGCAAAAAAATCACACATCAGAAAAGCCAGGTTAAAAGAAATAGATGCTAAGGAACTCACTGTTCAAATTTTTCTATGATTTATATTAACTTTTAAATCTTGGAAAATCTACTAAATGTTAATGAAGGTACACAGGTCTCAGCACTTGGGAAAAGCTGGGAGTATTTCTTCATTAAATGTGCTCATTGCTTATTACTATAAATGATATTTGGCACAGAGTGTAGGATATATGCTAACAAATAGAAAGAGGGAAATAGATGATATGAAGTTCTACCTCTAGACAACAGTTGATTTCCAGTACACACACAGATCTAGTCAAAAGGTTTGTAAGGAAAAAGATTACATGCTGTACTGAATTGTGAATAAGTTTTCAGAATGTCCTAAGAAATTCTGTATACAGCTGGTTTTGATTAAAAAAAAAAAGGAGGAATAGGAATATCACTTTCCATTCACATGATGACACTACTGAAACTGAGTTCATCTCCACTATTGTATTTGAAGTGGTTTCTCATAGCACAAATGTATTAAAGTTAGCCCATTATATACTGAATATGCAATTTCTAGATAGGTGAAAAAATGTTTGATTTGTCAGACTCAAAGTGACTACATGGCTGGAGGTCAGGCCATCCTGATTGAAAGCCAGTCCAGTTAGCAGTGGCATTCCTCCAGGACCTTATCCTGGAATCTATCCTGTCCAGTATCTCTATCAGTGAGCTGGAGCAGGAGGCAGAGTGCTCCCTCACCAAGTCTGAGGACACCACCAAACCAGAGAATGCAATTGATATGCTTAATGAAAGGACTACTACTCAGAATTACCTAGGCAAGCTACAGGAATGGGTCACTAAAAGCCTCATAAAATTCAACAATGACAAATAAGAAGTCATGCTCCTGGGACAAATTCTTGATTTGTATCAGTGCAGGCTGCAGATTGAATGGCTGAATTGTATTTCTGCTGAGGAGAACCTGGAGACTTGCCTGCCAATTTCCTGAGCAGCCTGGTCTGATCCCAGAGCTGGCCCTCCTCAGGGTCGGGAGTTGGACCAGAGATTTCCTGGGGGCCCTTCCCACTTGAATGATACCGGTTCTGTAATCAGGTTGCTTTGAACAAAACACTTATGAGACATATATCAGCGCATTAATCTGTGCTTTTTAAAACAGAAATCTTATCTTGACCTATAGGAGAGCAATTCATTCTTTCAAGAGTGATATTGCTCAGTCAACATAGCTTAGTTCATTTTTTCCTAAATATTTAACCAAATATAGCATCCCAACCAATCATACCAAGAGTTCTATGGACAAGGAAAAAATTCCTTGAAACACACAAAGACAAAAAAAAATTGAAAAGTGGATCTGACCAGTGATGCCATTGGCTGCATATATTAAAAATCACTATGTTAATGAATTCATATGCTTGATGATTCAAATTTTAAAGAACAGTTTGCTCACAATCACTCAGAATATATGGGTCTTCTATAACAATGATTGGAATGTCTCCAAACTCACAAATTAACATCAGTCTCCAAGTATTCAGATACTTTAGCATAAATTACAGGCAAATCCTAGTATAACCAAAATAATTACCTATGTGTTCCATTGCTGTCATGTATGCACCGTTTGAAGAACTGGAACTTAATCAGTTATCAATACTTTCCTTCTAACTGCAAAAATATAAGCATTTCAAAGGGAGTGATTAATCACTGCTGTGGGAGGAAAGGACGTATGACCAGACATTTCCTGCATCTGATTGGAAAAACAAAAACAAATAAAATAAAAGCGTGATTCTCTTCATATGAAACAAACATGGCACACCTCCACAGAAAACATGCCTTATGTGAAAGGAATAATTTAATGTCCTTGCCAACAGCTTTGTTTCTTTAAAGAAAGTAAAAAACAACTCACTTTTTTTCCTCCACATATTTGCTCTTTCAACACACCAAAGAGTAGTCAGATATGGGTGCAGAGGAATATTCCTTTATCAGCTGAGAGATCAATATTAATAGTTAGAGCCTTGATGGTACTGTAGGTTTTTAATAACAAAACTCCAGTGAATATTTCATGAGAACAGAAGCAACACAGATCACCTGGAATCAAGCACAAACTCTACATGATTTGAAAACTATCTGATAGAAACCTATATTACACTACTTTTATCACTTGACTTAACTGAAGAAATGGGATAAGAACAATCTCTCTGTGCAGTAACAATAGATGAGATAAGGCTTAAACTAGGTGGAGGTAATCATGTCCTTTTACATGGATCCAGGGGTATGGGCTAGAGATTTTACTGAGGACATTTTAGCTGATACATGGTTTCTGTTATACTAAAGGCAGGTACTCAGAATGCTCAAAACAGAGATCCTGACTCCCATGTCCCTGGGTTTTCTGGCTCACTCTCTGACAGGGTTCAGGAGGCAGGGCCCCTCCTGCAGAAGGGGCAGGCAGGAAGACAGATCCTCTTCGAGCTGTACCAAGCTCTTACAGTAACTCCTATTGCTTTAGAAACATCTCTTAAAAAAAAAAAAAAAAAAGGTCTTCCATTCCTTTATAATCCACTACCACCAATTATTTGACCATAGCTAGCAGATGATACAGGCTTTTCACTGATGACACTATCACTAAGTATCTCTGGCAAACCAGATTTCCAAAAGGTGAAGCCTGTGGTAGAGAATGTAATCCATCAACAATTTTCATTAGTCTTTTTCCACCACCTGTTAGAGTGCCAACACACCACAAATAGAAACTGTAGCAGAGAATTCAGAGACTCTTATGCTCAAAAGGAATTGGTATTCTGATACAGACAACAAATTTTAAGAGAAAAGCAGAATGCTTGACACAGTAAAGTAGGATGCCAGCAAGGTATGCAAGATATGCAAACTTTCCAAGTTTCAGTAAATGCAAATAATTTAGAAAAATACTTTGGACTGATTCTGTAAGAAATTAATGAAATTAAGGACATTTTGTGTTCAGGTATGTAGGAACTTTCCCCTAATTCACAGTTTTCTAATTTCAATCAAGTGTGAAGTGTCTAAAATAGTGGTCTAAGAAAATATCAAATTCCTGCTAGATGAAGAAAATAAGGACAGTGGATAGGAAAAAGTCCACTTATGCCCCCTCTGAGGCAAGTGCTAACTAACCTATCTTTTATTACACAAAAATATGGGAGGAAACCCTTCATGAGAACAATACTTTCTACTGCTTACTAAGCTTTTTGTTAGAAAGTGAAAGGTATGTCACAGATTTTGACCCCCGTACTCTCTACTTTTTGTATTTCTTTTATTTGCAATATAACCTTAGAACACAAATATTCTAAAGCATTACTTTACTCCTTATTAATTACTTGACTCTTTCTTAAATCTATTTTTATAGTCCTTTGCTTTGTTCGTACAGTATAAAGCAGGGCAAGGTCTATCCTGCTTAATAGGCAGTTTTCGGTAGTTAACAGTTAATGAAGCATACTTGTTGTTACATTCTGAAAATACAATACATACAAACACAGCTCAGGTGCCTGTATATTTACCGTTCTTAACAAAAAGTAATATTTTTTTCTGCTAGATTAATTTAATATAAGGTTATGCTTTATTTAGAAACGAAGAAACTTCTCAGGTGATCACATAAATCTGAAATGAGAAGCAACAAACAGAAGATTTAACAGAAGGTTACAGTTAATTTATGTTTGCTCATTGTTGCCAATTTTCCCCAGTTATTATACTTTGTCTTCCAAATGTTCCCTGTTTTTTTCCCAGTACAGTCATTTCTGTATTCATCTTTGCCAGAACTCTCGTAGTTTTGCCTACAAGCCAATATTTTTTGTTCTTCTGGGTCTCTCCTTCTTTGCTTTGAGGCTTCTCTTATTATCTTTATCTATATTAGCATTAATTTCAGAGCTGTAGTGCAATTCTGTAAGAAACCCCTGATTGCCTCTGTTTACCACATGCTGGTTTGGCTAACAAAGCAATTCTGGTGCATGTCATTCCATCTAGAGAAGACTAAGAGGTCCAACTACAATAACATTTCAGCTGGATCAGAAGAACAGCGTCCTAAATATTACCAGTTACCATGCCTTGGTTCACTTTGCAGAGGGTCCATGGAGCACATGAGTAATATTCCTTTCATATGAAAAAGCATGGGCAGTTCAGCTGCAGGAACACATCCCATGCACTTACCTACCAACCAGCATTTAGTTCATGGGACCAGAACAGAGCTAAACCAAACTGCCACACAGTGGCACACATAGGCTTAATCCAGCTATTTACTCTATGGATGTGTTTCTATAGGACCATGACAATTGCTAAGATAGGCATACCGTGTTCTAGAAGATCTGTCCTATGTTTTCACTAGTCATGCTGCAAAGAAAGACATAAAGATTGATCCCTTAGGCAGCTCCAAACTATATGTACATTGGAGACATTCAGTCAAAGCAAATGGGCTCAGTCAAACCCAAATTGTAACCTGAGCCTCATACAGGGCAGATGTGGGGGGAAGACATTGGCCACACTTGTTCTGATCTACTGATCTGCTCTGAATTACTTCCTAACACAGCCCTAGCCCAATGGCCTTCTAACAGTTGACAGTTACCTGTGTTGCTACCTGCTAATCAGTGTTTGGATACCTTTTCTTTGCAGGATCCTCTTTCATAAACTACACTTTTCTCCCACTAATCCCAAGTACTAGTAAAAAAGAATAAGCAATGGTATACACTGGTAAGAGTAAATGGGAGCAAGCAATGATATACTTTCCTGTTTGGCACAATCACAGTTGAAGTTACAAGTTTGTATAATATGCTACTTCGAGTACCCTCCCTATATAGTCTTTCAGAATACCCTCCCTTTGCAAGTTTTTCACCTTGTTTGCTTTCTGCAGCTAAAGGCTAGCAACAGTTAGGGAAAAATAAGAAATAAAATATTTGGTTTCTGTCAATCAGGTTTTATGTGTATTTGGGGTTTTGTTATTTACTTTGTTTCCTCATGACATTTTGATCTCAGCCATCATTTATGTGATGCAGCCTTTCATGAGTTACTTGCACATGAATGGTTTTGCTTTCTTTTTGATGCAGGTCTACTTGAATTCTTGCTACTGAATGAGCCAGAGTGAATGACTTTTGATTTTTATGGTGCAATTGAGTGGCAAACAGTGGAAGGAGGGGGAAAAAAATGGGATTCATCCACATACTCTGCTCTAATCTGCCAGCTGTGATACATGGCCACACTTTCCCAAAAGTTAACACATATAACTTTCAAAGTAGAAGCAAACTATACAGCAGTGTTCCCAAATCTTCTTCACTTTTCCCCCTGGTTCTCTTATTTCTTTTCACCCTTTCACTTCTCTGACTCCATTCTCCACAAACTTCATCCAAGCTAGATAACCTTTTATCTTTGGGTTAGATATGGATACCAGGTGGAGCATGGATGCACAATTAACTCCAAATGGCATCCCACAAAATAAGGAATGCACCACCTAAATGAATTAGTCCTGTGTTAAATGGCAGTTCTTCTATGTGCCAAAGGCAGACAAACTGTATTTAAAACATCCATGTAGGTGCTGCCTTTCTAGTGCATATTGCTCTCAAAGACTTAGTGGCGTGCATGGGGACCAACAAAACCCATGACCAAAGAGTACCTCAGTGGTGCTTATGATATGACTGCCTACTACTGCTTCAGGTTGACTCTACCTCCAGCAGTGGCATCCTGCCCTGGTCTGCAGCCACTATTTTTGCTACAAAATATATTTATTATGCTAACAAAGTCAGCACTTTTGCTGAGAGAAACTTCACAGTGATTTCTGTGTAGATAATTTGGTTTAGGAGTAATAATACTTTAATTACTTTAATAGCAATGGCAACAACAGCAATGCTAATATTTGTGTCGGCAATAAGTCGTACTCAGTCAAGGACTGGGCATCACCACGTTAGACTCAAAACCAGGCTCCCAGTTGGCCATATGACAGAGAGCTACCATAAAAATCGTCAGAAAGCCATATAAATTGCCAAATACTGAGCACCTGCAACTTCAGTCAGAGGGGCTAACAGAACAGGGTAGGTCCCACCATTTAGGAGACAGACAGGATCTCACTGGAAAAAAATCTTTCTGTATGTTGCAGAGACTCCCAAAGACTGAAGTGGTACACAGCCTCACTACACTGCTAGCAAACCCTGAACAAAACAGTTGCCATTTCCTGATGTGGTATGGATAATGAGTCTCTCCAGCACTTTTTGATATATTAGATTTGTAACTATTTGCTAAACCCGTTCTATACTTGAGGTGATCCTCATAATTTCCACCCTTCTCCATGTTCCTTCTAAGAAAATAAAAATCACTTATTTTCTTCCTCATTATCCCTGATCTACACCCTACCAGGTGCAACTATCTCTTTCTTCTACAGGCACATTTTGTGCCTGAACAGTGAACATAGTCAGAGGCAACACTCTGTGTTCTCTAGCATCAAAACTGAAATCAGATTTTAAAAGCTGAATAAAAGGTTAGAATTCGAGTTTCATGAACAACTTCTGTTAAGAAAGGAGGTTAATATCTTATCTAATATGAAAGGGGAAAACAATGCAAAAATATTTCTGGATGTTAAAAAATTATAATAATTGCATTCTTTTCAGTTAATTTATTTTTTATTGTTGTAATTTAGTCTAATTTACTCTACATCTTTGCTTCCAGGCTCAAGTCACAATGGCTCTAAACAGCACAGCTATGAACAGTCATTAGCATATATGAACATGACTCTATTCACAAACATACAGGCATATAAGCATGGAAAAGACAGCCCTTTCCCATCACTCAAAGATTCTGTTGCTTGCTTCTGCACTGATTTGCTTCCCATCATGTTCCCTACCTTTTTTCCCCAAATAAAGCACTGATTTGTTGTAAAGAGACAAATTGATCCCAGCCCAGTACAACCCTACTCCAAGATCCTCCCTCCAGAGGGGCTGGTGTCACCAGGACAGGGAGAGAGGATGCTACAGACCCAGGACACAGAGCAAATGCCACTCCAGCACTTGCTGGAGGGAGCAGGGTAAGCCATAGGGTACAGATAAAGGTTTCCACTAAGAGGGCAGAAACAGTCAGGGCCTGTGTGGATTCTTGGTTAAAGAGCCATATCAAGGACACTCCACCATTTGAACAGCTGTGTCCATATGCTGACTAGTGAAAATACTGCACACACAAGGCTTGAAACACCACATGGATACACTAAGGCCCTGAAGGGTGGATTTAACTACAGGTACTATAACTCACATGTTCAACTTCATATATAATTTACAATAAGTGAAAATAACACCTGACTATACCTTGCTCATAGCAAGGTACAGAAGCTCATAAAAAGGTACAGAAGAAATCTCAAATTAATAGAAGAAAAAGTATTCTCTACTTCTTATCATCTGTTATAAACATTTCAATTGTTTCCAAACATTTCTCATTGCATAACGAGTGATGTTTATGTAAAATTTTCCAAAGGAAAAAGGTTCATAAGTAGTTTTCAGGAACATTAGGTAAAGCTGCCCACTTCCATAATCCCAGGAATATCTGAAGATATAATTAAAAGCTGCATTTCAGGAAAGGTACAAATGTTCTCCAGAGCACTGAAACATTTACAGTGTGTTGAAATTGATAGATATGACAGATAATAGATTTCAACTCATTTGTACAGAGACTTTGGAAAAAACCACAGAATTAAGTTATTAAAGAAAGGTAAGTTCTCTTTTGCACCTATTTCAGCACAGTGCCTTGGAAAATGCAGGTATTTAGACAAAACAGTCTTGTATTTTCTTGTCCAGTGTTTGTTTCATTTATTTGCTTGTGGATCAGGTGCAGCGAACATCTAATTTTACACATTATTGCATAAAAGCTTTGGCCTTGGAGCACCTGTTAGAACTGGTTAAAGTTCTTTCCCCTGGACACAAACTCTCTCAGCTGTTAGTAATTAGAAAAAACAAAGCAGGACTACCACATGGACTCAGGCCCTGAAAGAGAGGAATGCCAAAGAAAGCAGCACAAATTTTACAAGGATGCATGTCATATTTTTTCCCTTGGCAGTACAGCCTTAGAACACCAGGGTGAATGCCAGCTACTCTAAGTGTCAAGCAAACAACAAAATTTGCTACAAATCTTCTTAGCTTTGATAGGTAAGGGGAGCACCTAAAGGCCAGCCATAATTATGTAAAATAACTGGGTTCATAAATATGGATAGAAATAAATTCTACATGAAAAGGTATGTTTTAAAATTTTGATTGAGTGGAAGAGGCTAATTTTCTCAAGTCCTTGCAATTGCAGACTTGCACTTGCATTTGTTTTATTTACCGTTGTTCTTGTAGGCTGTGTCATAAAGCTGGTCTTTATTTCTTGCTTTAGAAATACTTTAGAAAGCATTTTTAGATTATGAAATTAATCCATCTGTAGAGGATTATCTATTTTAATAATGTCATCTGTGTGCAACCAGAAGATTTACTGACTAAAGCACATTTTTTCTGGCAACATATAAACAACTTTAAATTGGGCTTTTATCACTAAGATTCAATCCAATTAGAACTGATTTCAATGGAAAAAATCTGGGGATTGTAACAGGAAAAGAGTAAATTTACTAGGTATTCTGTGCTGCACAAAGTAAATTTAATGAAACTGGTAGTACAGCACATTGTCTAAAAATATTTAAAAGTCAAAGAGATAATGAAGTAAGTTATTTGTGACACTTAAAAACCTCTCCCAGAGAATTTCACACGAGGGCATAGTAAATAGCAGCAGAGTCCTCAAAGGGTACTGAATACCACGTATTATTCTGCTTTAGTGGACGCTTGACCCCACCAGTGCTAGGTCAGTTTTCACCTCAGTCTTAGTCTATTTGCAGGATTAATTCCCTCACATTTGCAGACCAATCAAACTGGGACTTACACTCATTCAATGGGCTGCTCTGTCAGCCCAAAAACATATCACTGTGGAAAACAAATGGAAGAAATGAACCATGTTGCTGTTTGGTGATGATAAATCTAGTATTTTATCTAGATAAAACCACTACAGATAAAGACTGACACCTTGGGATGAGACAAGAAACCTGGGTTAAGAAATAGGGATGATAAATTTTTGCAGAATACATATTTATTATTATTATAGTGCTGAAACATATTTTAATGCAGTTCTGTCTGATGAGTGAATAAAGAGATGTGAGCAGAAACATCACCTTTAGAAGCAATGGTCAGTACCTGGCAAAATGTGGTTTCCCTTGGAAAAGACCCAGGACTGTCAAGAAGCTGATATTAGCCTCACAGGACATGGTGCTGTGATTTTCTGCTACCAACTATCTTTGAGTTCCTATTTCCTTCACCTCTCTGACCGTGGGGAGGAGCATGTATAAGGTATGGCAGCAGGAGAATAAGGCAGAAGAAGACATGGGAAGGAAGCATTGAAGCGATGTTGTGAAAGACACTCATTCTGTCATTTGCTAAAGGTAGGCTGTCAAAAGCCTGGGGGGTGCTTTCATACTTGACATTGAAAAGAAATCCTCGTTTGACTACTGTTCCAGAGGAGGAAAAGAAAATAGAAAAAATGCTAAAAGCAACTTGACTTAACAAGGTGAAAGTAAGCGATGGCATGGAGAAGGGCTACAAGTCTGATAACCTTATCACTTGTGCAGTGAGTCCTACCCTACTCACAGTCAGATCTAAAACAAGCACTGGAAAAAGATGAAAGAGCTGATATATCTCTAAAGGTTTAGCAGGTCCAGAGACAGAAAGCAGCCTTTCACACAGGAATAATATAAACAAAGGAGATTAAGTATTTACAATAGTTCTTTGAGGGAAGGCAACAATCCCCCAGTTGGCACTACATTAAAATGATTTTAATCATCTTAATGGAGGAGATGAAATAGATGCTTTGTGAAAGACAAATTCCATTATTCCCTTCTTGGGGGGGGGGGGAATTATCTTCCCTTTCTTAAGAAAAAGGTATATTTTTTGAGCACATGAAAAAGTAAAAATTAGTATAGCATAGAATGGAGACTATGAGTAATTCCATGTTGTTGAAAGAAGGGACTTGGGAGAAGACAAACAGAAAATTCTGCTTCAGTACAGTCTGAGATTTTGTTATGTGAAGTTTTGGTTTGGCGTTGGGTTTGTTGGTTTTGTTTTTTTTTCTAATTACAGGGCAAGGAGAGCTTTGCTTGATCTCCACTTCTTAACAAGTAGGAGAGTATTTTATGAAAACCCCATCACGAATACTTTCAACCAGAGTTCATCTTACCAATTTTAGGGGCAAATGGCCTTGCCTTTACCAGTTGCTATGCTTTTGTTATCTGACAAAAAATTAAAGATCCAATCAGATTACTCATAATGGTTTCATGCAGGAGGACTGTCTAGTGTCATCATTTCACGTGACTTTCTACTACTAAAACATATATAACCATGGTCATATAGGCAGAGGCAGTGTAGAAAAGAGAGGTCCCTATGATGTATCTGACCTTCTGTGTCCCCTGAACCAAGAGGAATAGGAGGCTCAGCCTCTATCAGAGTCAGGCGTTAGGTGTGATTTCCAAATTAACCTTCCTTCAAAGATGTAGCAATACTGTGCATTTCAAAGCCACAATTAAAACAGAAACACAAAGACCTGCATTGCTGGCTAGTTCAGCAATGTGCTAGTTCTTTCTACAGGCCCCTCTCCTCTCCATTCTAGAAACTGTTTTTCCTCTGTGTTTTCTCCTGGCTGATGGCCAACTTGAAAGCCCCCAGTCTCAACAACTGGAGCCTTTCCACTCTAGGGCAATCATTAACACTGCCAAGCTTTCTCTCCTCATCAAAACAGAAACACTTCGACCAACAAGGTTGTGGACCACCCTGCCTGAGATCTAGTCATACATATGTTTATTTTTCAGTTTCCTTTTTAATTTGGTGTAATGCTAAATTCAGAAGCTTCTGCCTTCACAAGAGATAGACAATGAAAGTCCAGAAACCTCCACTGGTTCATTGAACCAGTTGTTCAACAATTGCTTTGCGTTTTGAAAGCAGTTAATCACATTTATAATAAAACTTTGTTATTACTGCAAATTAACTTGGAATCTTGTCGCACAAAATAATAAATAAAACCATCTGAGGAGCAGATGGTTTATCCCTAGTATATAAGGAGAGGACTTAATACTGGCAATTGCATAGACCTGAACTTGGCCCCTTTCCATTTTGGCTGCATAGATTTCTGAAAATCATAAAGGAATTAAAGACCCACCAAAGACAGTTCAGAACTTCATGTTTCTACAAGACATACAGTAGACTGTATTGTCACAGCACGATTTGCCTAGATTCCTGTGCTGCTCTAGATTCCAACTCGGGGTACAATATGGCCTATAGTGACATGGATAACAGATAACCCTTGTTTCAGGGCAGCAAGCATGGACACAGGCAGGCTACTAATAATACTATCCTCAGCCAGTGGCAGAAAGAGTCCTCACTTTGGACTCTGGATGTTTTTAAGTGAGCCCTAGATTTAGGAGTTACTTAATTTTTGTTTCCTTTTAAAATTGCAAAATCTTTAGCACTTATCTGGAATATCTAAAAGATGGTTTTATCAACTATTTGAATTCATAGCTTTTCATTTCTGTACAACAACTGGACTCTCTGAAATAAAATATTCAGCAAAATCCAAAAATGTTCTCATTTTCTTTCCTTTTCTTGCTCTCTTTCCAATTTCTTGTTCTATCCATCTCCCTATATCCTATTGTCACTATTTAATGCTCTTCACACAGACACAAACAAACAATATTTATCCTTTTTTTGCTAAACACAGTAACATTTTGAGTCAAGACCCAGGTCTTACTGACAATTTTCCTGTTATCATGCATGTTGAGAATCCTATCAGAAATAAATAATGTTGCTTGCTATTCTTGTTTAATAAAACTAGCAAGATTTCTTGCTGCTTGAAAATAGATGCAAAACACACCCACACATATAGGGTTGTAAATTTACCTTATCTGTCTGGCTCTAAATGTTAGTGTCTAAACGGTGTGGCAGATGTACTCAGATATGAATTTTGGGCAGGAGGCCTGGCCTTATTTTGACAATTTATCCGGAAAGTTCTGGAGCTACACCATCACCCCACATAGTCTAGTGGGCTAAGTGTCCCTGCCCATGGCAGGGGGGTTAGAACTCGATGATCTTCAAGGACTCTTCCAACTCTAACCATTCTATGATTCTAGTGTGTCCCAGAGGAAAAGCCCAGTGTGTTGCTGGCAGGAAGCCATGCTAGTCCTTAGCCTTTGGGGCACCTGCTGAGTGTACCCTCACTACCCTCAGCCAACTTGCAGGCACCTTGCAAATCCATCAGTACAGCAGCAGATATGCATTCCCAGAGCCATTCAAGCAGTTTTTCTCAGGGGTACCTTATCTTAGCACACACATGAGTGAGCTGCCAAGTCATTGCTCTGTTGCTGATTTTGCATGAAAACAGAAGATTCACACAGAAATCAGGGCAACACAACATTACAGCAGCTCTGAGGGTATGTTGGTGCTACCACTTTATGGCAAGGCTACATCTCCTTTCAAAGGGTTTCTGAGCTGCTGTTGTGATAATGGTTTCAATATTCAATTAATTTTGTTTAGATAACTTTACCAAGAAAAAGAAAAGGCAAGAAGAAGTCAAACCTTTTGTAAATGCATAACAGATGTACTGGTGCATGCCGGGATGAATGCAGAACAGACTTGGACCTGTCATCACTCTCCTCAGGGCCGCATTCTTTCCCCATCTCATGTGGCCTACACCTGGGATACACTGGCAGGGCAGCTTGTGAGGCTCCCAGGTTCAAAGTAAATGCTCATGCCTTTGTTCCTGCCTGCAGGTCTTTTTAATTTTAACCTTTTTCCTCTCTGTCATCAGTGTATCAGTGTTGTCTTTCGCTAGTAGTGGCTCTGACTTCACACTAAGAGATGGGGTGTTTTTTTAGTGTTCAGGATATCCACTAGAACAAAGTATAGATACTAGAGCTAAAAGTTATATAAAAGGCACAGTTACAGAAAGTTAGGTAGGTGGAAGCACGAGGACTCTTGGCAATCTCTGGACATTTGTTTCATTACACAAATACGTATTTTTCTTTAAGATGTTTTTAAAAGTCAGAACTTGATTCTCATTTCTCATTCCTTTCCTCCATCAATAATGAAGGTTTCTTTAATCATATTCACTAACACTGAAGACTAAAGGTCAAGCATCCATCACTAGGATTTTTTTTCAAACTGGGAGATTAGCATAAACTGGCTGCACAATAATCAAAGGTCAGGCCTTCAAATATATCAAACGCTGCAAAATGACACTGGTGCACAGTGACTCATTATTGACAGATTGCGTTAAAATATTGCACTTGCATTAAGAGCCCTTGCTCCTACAGGAAGGGTTTTATTTGAAGACTGAGGCTCAGAAACCATAGCTTGCAAAACCCTACAGTAGTATGCTGTGCATTGAAGTCCATTTTAGAGTATGCATTCCTGCTTTTACACCTTTCTAGCAGCTTTCTCTCTGACACACACTACTGTAAATCAAGGCAAAAGCTGCCCAGCCAATGTGATGTGATCAACAAATTGCACAATATACACTTGTCATGCTTTTACAGATCCTGCAGAATTTTAGTAACATACTGGCATGAAGACGTTTGAGAGACTGGTCTACTCTTGATTTCTGGAAAGTGGCTTTAAATACAATCTCCTTCAATTAATCTGATTAAATAAACCCCTTTTGATAGTATATTATCTGATTTTGTCTGTCCTGTATGTCATCTGTAACTGTCTTTAATGACTTCCCTTCATCCCAGGCTTCTCTGCATTAGCTATCATGTATCTGGTCTGGAGCAGAAGTTTTGGTTCCTAGAAGAATTCTTTACCCAGATAGGACCTGGGTAAAAAAATGTCACTTGCTTTCTTACAAAGCATACAGTTTTAGTTAGTACCAAACAGAAAGGTAGTTTTTAATAGCAATTTTATAAAACTCTTGGTGGCTTTGCTGAATCTGTAGATAGGCTTAGCTTACCTCAAAACCCTTTTATTCATCGTAATTCTTTCCACTGATGGGACTAATATGAGCTTCACATTTTGCTTATTTCACATTACCCATATCTTAATAATCAGTTCCATACAGAGAATGTTAACGCTGAAACACCTAAAATAGAAAAAATACTTAAATTTACTCATCTAAGAGGAAGCTATTATGGTTTCTGCCCTTTTTCTATTCCAAGCTAAGAGAAAAATTACCATCCTTCTTTTAATTCTGCTTTTTAACATAGTGAGCAGTGCCACAAAGCCAGATGACAGATCCAGAAGGCACTTAGTCAGCAGTGAAAACTGCAGTTTGACCCACCACATCTTCTATCAGTTCAGCACCAGAGTAACCCAGATCCTGAGAGCCTATGAGCAGCTCACCTGCACAGTCTGCACTGAAACCCAACCTGTCTTTAGCTCTGATGGGACAAAAATCAAGACCATAACTCTGTTGCCAGTGGTAGTCTGAATGCTTAACAGGAAGACATACAGAGACATATGCCATCCTCAAAATGTCCCACAGTCTTAGAAGAAAAAAAACCCAAACATCAGCCATGGTGGTAAGGGGAGGTAAGGAGAGGGAAATTCCTCAGATAAAAGAGACAGAGGAATCACAACTTCTTCCCACCTTACCAATGACAAGAAACATCATTAGCCACCTCTTTCGCAAGTACCATGAAGGAAGAAAAAACAGTTTTGAAGCACCCCTAATAAGAAGGCTAGATTACGGCAGACGCAGGAGGAAGTCCCACGCTGTCACTGCTCATAGTCACACCGCATCTCTTGCTCTTCCTCCTGGCCATTCCACCACATCTCAGTGACTTCAAGGGTTTTGAAGTTTCCCCACATCTTGCAACACAATGTGTGTATTCTCTTTATGCATCATGAAAATCCCATCAGTGTTTGGAAATATTCTGTTTTCCAAAAGTCAGTTGAAAACTGAAAAAAAATAATGCTGCAATGATACTTTAATGGCTTATTAAAGCTGGCAAAGACTTTTGAAATGCAAAACTTGCTTAATTTAGAAACAGTGAGGAGATACTATCCAGCTGTGATGATGACAGGATGTGTGAGCCATCATCAATATTATATGTTAAGCAATATTAGCTAAACATTGATTTAGGATTGACGAGAAATTTTAAAAAGAAGCTTCTCACACGTCTGCTAAAACAAAGTCTAGTCTTGAGAGGATGAACTGTGCAAAATGTTACAGTTCCAGAAATTTGATGGTGAGGTTCTTCAGCAGTAATATACTGCCTATGTCCTCAATTTTCTAATTAAAAATCTATTTTTTGATTTAAATGTTTTCTTTCAAATTGTAACTTATACCAGAAAAATTTAAATGAAATTTGAAAGCTTAAAAAAGAAAATATATCTCTGAAAATTTTCAAAGCCATCCAAAAATAATTGATTACTGATTTATAGTTCTGAAAATTCTGATCAGATAGAAGAGCTATCTTTAAGTGTACTACAGATTATCATGAAGGTCCTTTTCTTAAAAAAAAGATAACTTTTCTTTGTTTTCAGGACAACTATGGTTTAGATGTTTTTAATTTCCAGATAATTTTGGATTTTCTGTAGTATATTGACCTGACCTACATTCTACTTGAGCAAATGATGAAATTCTTGTTGATGGCAACACATATTAGGTCAGGTTGAAATCTTTATAGGATACACTGACATGTCTCTTAAAAAAAATATATTAATTCCATTAATTTCAGATAAACAAATGAAACAAACAGAGAAAGGACAAAAACATTTATGCAGTCTTGAAAAAACTAAAATCTATTTACAGGGAAATGACTACTTTTTCTTATTTACAAATAGTATTTTATCTGACTGTGAATGCATAGATTAAAGGATTACATTCTATGGCTTACATCAACATTTTTAATGACTTACTCATCAATGTGAAATGAAAATTAAGAATTCACAGAAAATTGTTCTTTAGAACAATGACATTTTTCAAATATCCATCACTGTTTTTTTCTCTCCGTAACCAATAGCAATTCCCCTTTGTCAGCAAATTTGAAGAAAAAAAGTTATTCAGTTAGGGTAAAATGACATAGGAGCTTGACTGCATCAATAATTTCAAGTAAAAGACGTTACATGTGAAGTCAGTAGTAGCCAACAGCCTTCAGTTTAGTCTGGAGGTGAGAATTGTTTCTCTTTGACATAATGCTTCCATATAAATGATAACAGCAGTAAGTGGTACTAAATCCTTGGTCAGGCTTCCAACAATGAATAATGACTCATATCAGTATTCATGTACTGCATTATCTTCAAATAGCATCTGCTCAAGAGAGAGAGTCTCATTCTCTCTCTGAATCAATGTGGTGTTCTTGCCATGACAATTTTGTCACTTTTGTAATATCCAAGTACTAAGTAGCAAGTTCACTTTGAAAACTCAAGTATAAAAGAGAGAGTAGTCACAATGGTTTAAAAAATCATAAGATTTCTTAAAAACGTATGTGCATAAGGAAAATAAATACCATAGCAGATATTCTATTGAATACTGCCCTTCAGACACTGGAGGCACAAAAGAGTTTGTGGGCTAAGTGCTTTTGCATACATATGCGTCTTCCACTTTCAGGTGTGCCCGTTAACCTAAGATGATGCCTCTAAAAATTTTTTCAGCTGAATATCTTTGAGAAGTAAATTACCTTTCAAGTGATAAAGCAGAGAAATAAAGCTCCAATCTCACAGGAAATACTTAATTCAAACTTATCTTTGTAAGACCTAAATGAAAATTGGTCAAAACTGAAAAGTTCACTTCAAATTTAATTTGAGGGGACAAGGAATATGAAGTAAACATCTGCTTATGTAATTCCCCTAATTTAAATCCTAGACAGTGGTTTGTGGGACTGGCCAAACATTCCCTTAGGTAATATGTTCAATTAGGGAAAGAGAAGTACAGCTTTTTACCACTCTTATTTTCTCAAAATTTTATGGCTGTGTAAACCTGATTCTCTTCCACAAATGAGAGCAAATTTTAATTTGTTTTTATATCTGTCTAGCAGCTGGGGTTTCTAGGGTGCTTCTCTGCACTATGCAAAATAGAAGTGATTTCCTACAGTACACAAGTGAGGGATTGCTTAAGTCATTTTCCTCACTGCCAATGATGACAGAAACCTCTTGAACTTGAACTGGAAGAATCAGCTGTCATCTCATCCACCATGTAGTCTTATTTACACTAGTTCCCTATTTACATTTGTAGCATTTCTAATTATTATTCTATAATCTTTGATTTCTCTCTCATTTATTAATATGTCCCACCATTTATTCTATTCAACTAAGGATACAAAGGTATGGCTCAACAAATTGTTTTCTTTCCATTAAACACCCTTTTCTTTACACACAGTTTAATACTTTTGAAAAAAACTTATTATCTGGCAGCACTGAACTCTAAAACAGACTAGGAATTTAAAACTTTATTGTTGATGGCTTACATAAAAACTGAAACTGTAAGAAACAGGTGAAATATTTATTTAAGATAAAACGGACTCAACTGCATCCTCAACTGACCCTCAGATATCTGCTTAAAATTTTACTGTCAGGCTTATTAGAGAGTTGTGTTAATTTTTGCTTCAGCTTTAGTTTGTACTATTGAAAAATCCCTTTTATCATTGCAAACAATGAATTAAGTCATATAAAAAGCTTATAACATCCTGCAATCTTCAGTAACAAGCTAAAGCAAAAGGAAGACTTCTCTAAGCTGGGTTTCCTGGAGCCATGCATTCTTCTGTGAGGTAGGATGGTAAACAGAGGAGCATTTGGCTCTAAAATGAAGGTTTTTCATTTCCTTTTATTATCAGATACAATTATCTTTGGAAAGTCCTGTACAAGATGACTACTCTCTTGAAATGTTAAAATACTTTGTAATAAATTCTATTGAATCTTGTCTTTCCCTCTTTTATTCTGGTAAAGAACAGATGTGCTATTTCCTAGCAGAGTGTAATCATTTGCATTTTTAATACTGTACGTTGCTTTGTATTACTCTGTAACTGGAGTGATATGTTCTGATTTTTGAGTATTTGGTACTTTTATCTCTTCATTAGGATACCATCACACTTCATATACATACCTACACAGGTATGAGCTAAAGATCAAGCTCATCCTTCGGTCCCCATTTTCCACATTTACACACTGAGTTATCTTTGCCTCAATGCTGGAGTGAATTATTCACCTATCAAGGAAACTCAGGTTTATAGTGACTTTCTCCACTGATTATGTCCACAAATCATTGTATAATCAAACTAAGTCACCTGCCAACATAGGACAACTTGTTCTCTGAACTCAAACTTTCCCTGAGGCATGACTAGGAAAGGCAGTACAGAAACAGCATCAGACAGTACACCAATATGAAAACAAGACACAGGAGTGATTCTGCTAGTCTGGAAGCCTATTTTTTAATTAATAGGAATTAGGAACTAGCTTTATAATTTCTATATATGCTAAATGATAACAAGACTCAACTGACCATTATATCTCAGTTGAGTAATATACTCTGATTGTGTATCTGTTCTTACATCGATAACCAAAAACTGTAGAGAAGAAAGCCAAATACAGCATTTCTGCCAGGGTTTTATGCCAGTACCATTGCACTGGGGAGAGGGGTTGTTGATTTAAACCTCAAAGAGAGAAAGTACTTCTAACACAATCAAGCTTCAGATATGTTTGGCTTATAAAACAAGAGTTCTTTATCCAATTCTGGGTAAGGCCAGGTAATGTTAAACTTGCAAGTCATACAATAAAGTAAAATCTAAATTCAAGTTACATGAAAATTCATATGGAAGAAATACGTTTAACGTGTCTTCACAACTTTTGCACATCATCATATGAAAATCACACATTTCTAATGAGATTTTTCTCTTTTGTTCTAAGCACATGTAGCATATCAATTTGCTGTTAGAGGTGGTGAACAATTTTTCAAAATTTTGACTAAACCCTCACCAGTTTTTCTACTTATACCTTTGCAGCCTCCTTCTAACCATCTCTATGAGATCAAGGGGAAGTTCTGCCGTTAGGAGGAAACACATGCAGGGAACAGGCAAGAGCAAAGATATCTGAATATTGGATACCCACTGCCTATCTTGGATTTTACTTCTGCACTAAAGGAGGAGGGTTGAGTTGTGTGGCCTCTTCTATAAAACAACCATTAGTCCAGGAGCATACCTTAAAGCAGGTACTTTTTCTCTCCCTTTCTCCTGATTGCCTCCTTTTGTTTCTCCTTCTCCACTTTGTAGCACCCTCCCTATTAGTCTATTTATTATGTCAAAATGTATCGGAGGACCGCAGTCACAATGTATTTCCAGCCTGACAGAAAACGCTTGGTTATCTTCTAGCAAAACCTTCCATGCTTCATTTTATCACCTGTGAGGAATAGCATTACAAGAGCCACACTTGATACCTTGCAGAAGAAAAATTGGCATTTGACTTTCCAAATCAGAAGGTAAGACAATTCACAGTACTGAACACGTGGCATGTTAATAGTCACAACAGATAATCTAATTGTACCAAAAAAAGTGTGGCATATAGTGCAAATAGATTTCATGTCTTTGCTGTTTAATTCCCAATTCAAGTTTGACTAAAGAAAAAATGCAGTCACACATGATGTAGTTATTATGAAACTTTATTATATTATTAAATATTTATAGACGTGACTAAAACTCTCATTAAGCATAATGCTGATGTGATAATAAAATTCATAAAAACCTTACCCTTATTTTTGCCCCTGATTGCTTGTCCATATACTTTTCTCACCAATCTCATTTTATTTATCCAGCAGTAGTGGCATGGAAATAAATTGAAAAAAAGATCCCAAACACCTGTTATTTTATTATGCATTTAAAATTAATTATCATTTGCCTTCTGAAAAACATCCTGGAAACTTGTAGGTGCTGAAACCCAGGTATTTGGCACACAACTGAATCAGGCACAGGTGGAAGTTAGCAGTGTGTATTTTTTTAAAAACCAGTATTTACTTTCTTATAATTGTAAACAGCTTAGCCTTAATAAAGAAACATTTACTGTTCTGAGTGGATATTTGCTTTGCACTTAAAATTGAAACCAGCAATTTCAGGATTTTATTAAGGTAAAAGTACACAAAGATTTCTGGAAAGCCTGGAAACAGGAGCAGTTTTTGTAATGTAGATTCTCTCTTAGCTTTCATAGTGTTGTCTTGGGCAGCTGGAGGAGCCCTTCAGAGAGCGGCCTATGGCCAGAAGCCACAAAGCCCATGTCATGTCAGAACCTCTGGGAATGGGTCACAGGTGGCAGCAGGGATATTCCAGGCAGCTCACTATCCTGCTGGACAGGCAGCCCACTCCAAATCAGGGCAGGCTTACCAGCACCATTGGGCTTCTTGTTTTTTCCAACAGCCTCAGGACCATCAGAGCTGTAGAACCGATCATGAGCTGATGAGTCACCAGCAGCTGAAGTCTCCCACAGGCTGCTCTTGAGCAGTATAAAGCTATTTTTTCTTTGTGGCTAAAGTATATTAGACAAATTGAGCAAGAATCTGAGATATGACCTTGTATTATGAGGACTTCAAAGTGGCAATACAATTATCGAACATCAACTTAAACGTCAGGAGATGGAGTTGCAAATGATTAAGAGAAAGTCTGGTACTAACAGTGCTGGTTTGCAGTGGTATCATACCTATCCAAAAAGCTATGTCAGTTGGTGTGGACACAGTGTACTACAAAATTTGTGTTTGTTTATATTTGAGGCAAACATGTCTTGGACTAAATGGAAAGCCACAAAGCTGACGTACAAAGATTATCCCTGCTGATAAAAAAAGCATTCAGAAACATCAGTAGTTATCTGAGACGTGAAGGAGCAGAAAGGAGGATCAGTAAAACTTAAGCGGGAAGGCACAGCTGGAAGGCTTGGCAATGTTTTCCAAGTTTTACTGTACTACAACCTTGTGCTGTTACACAAGAAAATGTCAGCTTTTCCTTCTTCTGCATCAACAGAAAGAAAAAAGAAAAAAAAAAGTTGTTTGAAAAAGCTCCCGATTGCTAAGGAGGAATCTAGGCATTAAATGAAATGTGCAATTGATTTTAAAATAAATAGAGAGTTTGAAAGAAAAACTCTAGTGTATATGAGCAAAAAAGATGTAATCCAATACTTGAAATGAACATTGTCTAGTATTTAGAAATAGGAAAAAGTAAAAAAAAAAAAAAATAAAAAAAAAATTAAGGTGCTTGGTCTTGAAATAAGCATCCCTGAATTGCAAGCAAACAGAGTCACAGAATCACAGAATCATCCTGTTTGGAAAAAACCTCTAAGATCATCAAGTCCAACCATACACACACAAAAAACCACGTACAAGCTCAGCCACTACAGCATGCCATTAAAGCATGCCCTGAAGTGCCACATCTACATATTTCTTAAATACTTCCAGGGATGGTGGATCGACCACCAGCCTTGGCTGGCCATTCCAGCACCAGATCTCTCTTTCAGTAAAGGAATACTTCCTAATATCCAGTCTAAACTTCCCTTGCTGCAACTTCAGGCCATTTCCTCTGGTCCTGTCATTATTCCCTTGGGAGAAGAGGCCAAAACCCTCAAAACAGTCTCCTTTCAGGTAGTCATAGAGGACAATGGGGTCTCCCCTCAGCCTTCATGTACTTTGGGTAGTTGTGAGATCAACTGATATAGGCTCCTTGCTTCATTGTGTAGAATACAGGGCATCAGGCAGAGATGCTCAGAAAAAACTAATCTTCCAATTGACCCCTATGACTGCTACAGCCTTGGGGTGGCCACAGAGGAAGACAAGTGTACAGGACAGACTGTTTATCATTGTATGAGCAGTTATAACCTGTGACTGATATTAAATATTAATGGAGGTCAGATAACTGTGATTTTCAATAATACTAAGGCATACCAATCTTGACCCAGTTACTGGGTCAAAACCCCCCATTTTTCTGCCATTTTCCACTATATCAGAATATATTTGAACTTTAATGTCTGTTTTTTCTGTAAAGTTGTAAACTATACTGTCAAATGAAACCACAATTTTTACTAAATTTTATTGCTAAATTAATAACGCTGAGGTCAACCTGTGAGTTTCAGAAAAAGAACATTATGGAATTTTCTGAGGCATTTTTTTCAAGTGCTTGAAAATACTCAAGAATCAAGAAAAACTTTACAAACCATTTCAGAACTTGAACTGTGAATTGGTTCAGAATGTATTACCATTAGAACAAAAACTTAAAATTTTAAATTAGCTCATCTATGTACCCAGAAATTTAGAACCATGTAAACACTCATGCCTTAAGAGTGAAAAACTTCCCTATTTAACAATATATAGCTGAAGTTCATAAAAGTCCATACAATCACAAAAACAGGAAAGAAAATATAATTTAATATAGCTGAATTGGTATGTTTTAGTACTATAGCTATTAAAAAATTGACACCACTGATGTTGCCTATGTAAAACAAAAGGTCAGAGTATGATCCACAAGTTCAGTTTCATTCTTTGTCAGACTACATAATTGCTTTTAATGTAGTATAAACTACGATTTTGCAGCAGACAACACATGCAAGATGGTCTGCTTTATTCACATACTGTTGGTAGTTAACAGTGACCACTGGAGCAAAGCAAAAGAATTAAAACATATTTATTACTTGAGGACAGGACTTTACAAACAAAAAGAAAATGCTGCTTTGTGGCAGAGTTGGAGTGATAGTTAAAGTATGAGTCAACAAGACAGGGTTGTTCTCCAAGAACTTATTATGGAGACAGTTCTGCTCTCCTTATTCATTCTATGCACAACCTTCATCCTTGAGGAATTATGAAAGGTGTAAAAAAACCTTCTACGAAGTAGTCATTACTACAAATCTTGTGTATATCATCAAATACTTTCTACCTTCTGCAGAGACCCTATTAAAGAATTAAAACCAAGGTACTGGTTCCAGCATGCTTAAGGCACTACATGTGCACACAGACCAAAAAAGCTTCCTTCACAGCTTCTCCTTGACTTGCAGCAACCCTCATTCAGTATCCATGCACTGGCCATCTGGCTCTACCCACCCCACATGCCTGTACATGCCTCAGGCAACTGCAGCACATGAGTTTCTTCTGCAGCTCAGTTCTGTTGCCACACCTGTACTTCACTGTCATGGCATGGTCCTGAGGGTAGGAGCTCTATATAAAATCTCTGATAGCTGTCTGAGGGACATTTTCTTTTGTTGCTTCATTTTTTTTAGAAAAATGTATAAAATGATATTATTTTGTAACATTTAGAATTCCTTTTCTGTTAGTGTACACTTGCTTTATGTTTTAAGCTTTAATGAACCCTTAATCTGTTATCCAGAAACTACAGCAAGAAAGGATTGGCATTTGAAGAATAATTTGAAGTAAAGATCAAGAATAGTGTCATCACCTTTCTCTAAGTTACCTTAATGAATTAATACATTATCATCCCAATGCAATATAACTACTGGAGTGGATATTCTTCAGTATCTTTAATCTACTACACAGCTGCAGAGAAATCATTTGCTAATTATAGATCATATAGATCATCTTTTATGTATGCTAATAACTGGCATGTATAACAAAGCAGCCTCTTTGCCCTCTTCCTTACACTGTCAAGACATTCACCACATTGGTTGTGTTCCTCAATAAATGTGAAAGCCCATGCACAGTCCTTTCTACTGATATTGTTTGATATTTGATAATTGATATTGAAGATTGATATTGTTTTTAGAATCTGACTAGTTCAGGACTAAAAGAATAAATCTTCTAGATAACTGTATGTCTGAGGTACCACAATATGTACTTCGAACAGACTCCTGATGTCACCAAAGTAGAAAGATGTAAACATTGATATCAGTGCAGGTCTAGGTACAGACTCAGATTTTTCTTGAGACCTTTTCCAGGATTAGAATCAACAAGTTGTAATTCCAACTCTAGTGCACTATGACAATATTTGCAGCATTTCACTGCCTATCTTCCTAAGTACTGAGGAATATACAAAAATTTAGAAACATATATAGCATAGGAGACTTGAACATGATATTCCTTTTCTATTAATTACCGTACCTCAATCAGTGTTATTTAGAACATATGTTCTAAGTATCAGTTCTATTCACTGTATTCTATATATATTCACGCCATAGATATTTCTGTTCTATATAAAATTGCTTTAATGTCAATTTGCTAAAACAGGAAGAAAGAGGGATTTTCAATTTAGTTTCCTAGATGGAATTCTTCATAAAAAGAATCTGTTTTCAAAGGACACTTCTGTAAGCAGATTGAAAAAATTAAGGGGAAACTGAAAGAGAAATTGTGTTCTCCAAATTTTCACTGAAAAGCTAGACCAAGTTCTCATTCAGCTGAACTTTGCAAAGATGTTTATTTTTGCTCAAAAAGCTAGGGGCTTTTTTTTGGTCCAAGATATGGTACTATTGCAAACTTTAGCTTCTCTTAATGTTCAGCCTTGCGAGTCATGGAATGTGCTCCCTACGCAAGAAATCCTTCGTCATCTAAAACATTTGCAATCATCCTGCCTACAACTATGACTACGAGCCAAGACAGAAATGCCAAAAGAGGGCTGCCCAAGTTAAACAGGATGTGTTGACAAGTATCTACAGTATGCTTACTTTTTTACTTGCTGCCTGAGAGAAGGTGGTACAAGCTGCTGGTGTAGCCTAAAGCAATTGTAAGTGTTGCTAATGCCAGCAGGATGCTAGTTCACGGAATTCCTACCCTAAGCACCACGCAAATATGTCCCACAACATCGTGAGTTTCTACTCATGTGCCTGGGCTGGATCTGCACTGCTTTTCATGATCATCCTCAGTCCAGGAAACTACAGAAACAGACAAACTCTAAGGACCGAAAATACTGAAAGGTTGAACTAGACTAAATTAGGCAGAATTGCAAGGCATGCAATGTATGAAAGAATAAGCAATAATCAATGTTGTATCTGTACCTGATTCTGCCCAGCCAACCCCATCACATCATTTTATTTCAGTGCTTAGCTCAGCCCTTGCTTTGCCTCTCTTCATTATGATAAGTCACACTTGACCAACTCAGAAGAGGTGTTGTACTCTATATAGATGGAACTTGATTCACCTGAACACCTACATCTGGCATCTAAATATCCATTTCTAGTACCTGACTGCCAAAATCATTCTGAGTACCCAGTTTTGAACTTTGACCTAACAGTGTTTCCCTCACAGTGTTTCTCTCTGCTTACACAGTAAAGCTGCCAATAAATCTGTTACTGATTATTCTCTGTCAAGACCATAACTCCTCTTTGAAATATGTTCCCTCTACTTAACTAGGTGCCATTAAATAGAAATGCTATAAGGTGATCACAATCATTCAGTTTTTCACTGTAAAATTAACACCTGGATAGGAGTTTTGCAAGGCAAGAAGGTTGGCAAGAGGATGATGCTCGATAGCTGGTGTAAAGTTAGCATAGTTGTCACAAATGTCCAAAGTTTTAACATCTAGTTGTGGCCAGGGTGAAGAGATTTTTTCAGAAGCTTGAGCTGCTAAATAAGTCAAATGACCATGGAGTTTAAAAACATAATGACCTTTCCTATTTATTTTTTTTTTAAATCCAATTTTTCCGTGCTTTTATACTAGAGTGATCATTCATTGGCTTTTTCTTGCTTCTGATTTTTGCTGTCTCCCCATCCTATGCACACAGCATCCAGCACCTACCCTGCTATTCACTATCCCTAAGTTCATAGTGCTCTGTCCCACTCTTAATCCATTACCGACAGCAGCAGAAACAGTGTTGCAGCATGTCCCATTGAATCCTCAGCAGATTCTGAAAACAATGGAGAGAAGACAATGCATTCCCTGCAACTGCCCAAACTGCCTCTCTGGCAAGAATCCCATCTCAAAATAAGAAAGATGCTTTGTATTTATGTTTACAGGAGCTGGGCAGAGATTTATAGCTTATTTTTAATTCAGTAGCCACTTCAGATAGTAGCAAGCTTTGACAGCGACCATCCAGTGGCTTAGAGGATTCACAACCCTTAAGTGCTTTCCTGAACCTCCAATTCTCATTACTTATTTCCTATGATAGGTAAAACCCTCACTTTGTTACACTGTGTTCATCTCTATCACTTACTTGCCAAACTATAATCTATAATAATGAATAATGAAATTTAGTGATTGTATTCATAGTAGCTGTCTAATGTTCCCATACGAGTGCTCCTTGAAAGTTTTTATTCTGAAGAACGGAATGAAAGTGCTTTGGATCAAATGAGCCAGATCTTCAACTATGGAAGGATAATTTTGTTTCATTCTAGTGGGACAATATTGTTTGAAAGCCAGTTCCCCTGACCTAGAGGATCTTCCCTGACTTCATCTCTCCTGTTGGACTTTTCCACTTTGTAATTAAATATTCACTGGGTCAGAGGGAAACAAACAATAAAGAAAGGAAAAAAAAAATAAGCCCTTTGTAGAGATTCCAGTCCTCTGGTCCAAGGAATATTTAATTATTTAGGCAAAGTGGAACTACTTCCGTGGAAAGGCTAAGAGAGTTCCACCATGGTGGTTACAGTCCAACAGAAAAAATGGACAGGGGAAACCCAGTCTTTAAATCTCACAAGTGAAGAGGTTAAACAAGCTTAGATCTTTAGAACAACATAAATAAACATATTTACTAAGTGAGTTGAGAAAGAAAGGCATAGTTGATTAGGCAATTAATTGTCCTTAATTAGATTTTTTTTTTTTTAATTATTGTTCTATCCTAAATTATTTTGGTAGCTGTCAAGGAAGGAAAGAAATGTGAAATTAATCAGACTTAGTGTGCCTGCTTCTATAACATATACAGGATATCCGTTGTGATGGTTTGTCCTAAATTATGTTATACAAACTTTTCTAATCTTTAAAANCTAAGTGAGTTGAGAAAGAAAGGCATAGTTGATTAGGCAATTAATTGTCCTTAATTAGATTTTTTTTTTTTTTAATTATTGTTCTATCCTAAATTATTTTGGTAGCTGTCAAGGAAGGAAAGAAATGTGAAATTAATCAGACTTAGTGTGCCTGCTTCTATAACATATACAGGATATCCGTTGTGATGGTTTGTCCTAAATTATGTTATACAAACTTTTCTAATCTTTAAAAAAAAAATAAAATAAAAAGAAATGAAGAAGGGTTTTTCTGACAGAGGGGAAAATTTTAAAGCGAGGTTGATTAATTAGTGGTTTTACATACAGTGCGTACCTTTACCAATGACACAGGCTGAATCCAGCTGATAGGTCAAATGCACAAGTGAAGTTTTAATGAAAACAGATGCCCAGAGGATCCTAGAGCAGCTGTGTCGGCCCATCGCTCCACGTGTGGAACATCTCCCCATTGCTTCACAGTGCTGCACTCCCCCACTTCCAAGAAAGCAGGGGCCTCTTAAAACAAGGTTGAAAGGAGAAAGGCTTGCTAGTCAGCTGGCAACATATCTGCATTTTTAAGCTAGCCTGGATACAGCAGAGGAGAGCTTAGCTTTTGCTATGTGACTGACCTCTCTTAGCCAAGTTCATAGCAGTGTGAGCTATCAAATATGACAGGCTCTTGGCAAGCATTTGCATGCTTTTGGCTGGAATCTCTTCCAAGCCCAGCTGGGATCAATTAAACTAAATAATAGTTCTTGCAATAACTAGTTCCTACCACACTCTTCAGAAATTGCTTAGTGGTCAAATGTAAATACTGTTAAGTTCATACCTTACTTACCCTTCCCCCACTTCGAAAAAACTATAACAGAACTACAAGTCTAAGATTTGTAAAACAAGTTCTAAAAGGTTGAATAAGGAAGAAACATGGCATGTGCAAGCATGCATTCTTATCTTCTGGTTTGCCATCATGAAATCCATTTAGCTTATATCCTAAATACGAATAAAAGCCCCACCAGACATTAATTTCTCTAGACTTCACCTTAAATGGAGGTGTCATTTTGTGTAATTGCTTAGTAAGCAGTAAATTACTAAGTAAATTGTTTAACAAATTGGTTAGGGTGATGAGCCACTAGAACAGATTGCCCAGAAAAATTGTGGATGCTCCATCTCTGGAGGTGTTCAAGGCCAGGTTGGCTTTAGCAACACAGTCTAGTGGAAGGTGTCCCTTTCCATGGCAAGGGAGCTGGAACTAGATGATCTTTAAGGTCCCTTCCAACCCAAACCATTATGCGATTCTATGATTCAGAGAAACTGGTCTAACTAAACTTTTGTCAAATCCTGCCTTCCAAATTCAGAGTAATTGACAAAAAAAACCCAACTCTTGTACTGTAACTCAAGCGTTTTCAGGACCAGGAAATGCTCACATTAGAGCAAGGAGCATTTAAATTCAAGATCTGTGCTTCCTAGTGACTTTACTACTGTATAGAGAATAGAATAGAAATTATTCTATTCAGCCTCAACTTTTAAAAGATGCAAAACAATTGTAACTGGAACAAATACATGAGTGTTTTTAATTGGAATTGAAAATTGGAATTGTTTTCCATTCAAGTTTAAAAAAAAAAAAAAAGAGAAAGAAAAAGCAATTGTTTATAATTCAATAATCTTCAGATCTTTCCTGAGAGGAGCCCATGCTAAAAGTATGCATACAAAAAGTTACTTTCTCTGAAGCCAGACAGTATTTGTGCATTTGTAAAGTCCCTGATCAATACAATGCTTTCTTTTTGTTTTCTTTTTTGTCTTTTTTGTTTGGTTGGTTTTTGTTTAATGAATGCCGTGTAGTTTTATGTGCTACATTTACAAAACCTAATGTAATGCTAAGAAAGCACTTGTTCTGCGAGGCACTTGAATGCAGTTGGATCACTAAGCTGCTTAAAGGCTCTCAATGAATGGAAGCCAAGATTTTTATGATCCTGTGAAATGTCCAGTACTACCCTGGAATAGTGTGCTGTTTTGTCATTGCATTCCTTGGGTAATGACTGACTTTCCCCACCGAGTACTCTCCCCTTATTTTGAGGAGCTGGAATAGCCTATTCAGTTTAGGCTCTGTCCACCATGTCCTGCTAACCCGACACTCCTCCCAAGGAGCCTGCAGTCGTCCTCTGCAAGCAGTCGGTTTTACACACTGTTAAAATTTTACAATTATAAATTCTGAAAATAATGGTTCATTTTAAATTAACAGAATGGTTCATTTTAAATGAATAATAGAAGGCCTGTAATACCACCTTACTTCACAAGTAATCCCTTAGCTGAAGAGTCAGAGAGTGGATGAAAACACCAATGTTGTCAGTTAACTCCTCCTCTGTAAAAAGATTGGTAAACATGCAGTTGCAAGGTCCTAAATTTGTTTTATATAACCTTAGAGAATATGCTACTTTCTCTGGAAAGCAAATTTATTATAGTTGCCAGTACTAAGTGGTTCAACAAGAAAGCTTCCAGGGTGAAATCTAGATCTGCCTTATAGGAGGATGTAGCCTTTGAGACCAATAACAGTATCATTCAATGGGTGAAGATTATACGTATGAAGGTTTGCTGGTGTGCTAGTTTTCCATGCCATGCAAAGTTACAGCTACCTTTTTAAGGGGAAACCTCCACAGTCAGCTTGTAGGATAACTCCTGGCCAGAAACCAAGTGACCTGACAGCACCTAGGCAATTCAGCTCTTTATTTTATAAATATCAGCTTCCATTCCTAGTATCTCATTTCCACACCAAAGAGATATCATGAGTTTAAGCATCAATTTGCTATTTCTGAATGAGCTCCAAAGGGACTGCCTCAAAGACAGAGTAGTTGCCCAGGAGAAAAAAAATAAAAGTCAAAGCATGGCCCAACAGTATTTTCCCATTAAGTCCCAGCCTATGTATGGGACACCTCTAACACTGATTTCAAACTGCATGCCAGGAAAGTATTTCCATTAGACTTACAGATGAGGCAAGGAGGCATATGGAAAACAGTGAGCACTTCTAATGGGTATTACAAACCAGCCCCCAGCCTCGTCTTGTATCTCCTAGCCAGCTATGCTCTCCAGAGATCCATAGACAATGGGGCATGGTACCACAGAGAGACTAACCCTTGAAAGAGCCACCAGATCTCCTTCAAATCATAGAATTGTCTAGGTTAGAAGGGACCTTTAAGATCATCAAATCCAACCATTAACCTAACACTGCCAAAACCACCATTAAACGATGTCCCTTAGCACCATATCTACCCATCTTTTAAATACCTCCAGGGATAGCACCTCAACCACATCCCCGGGGACCCTGTTCCAATGTTTGATAACCTTTTTTGTGAAGAATTTTTTTCTAATATCCATCTTAAACCTCCTCTGGCACAACCTGAGGCCATTTCCTTTCATCCTATCACTTGTTACTTGGGAGAAGAGACCAACCCCAAACTCATTACAAGTTCCTTTCAGGTATCTATAGGGAGTGATAAGGTCTCTCCTCACCCTCCTTTTCTCCAGGTTAAACATTCCCAGTTCCCTCAACTGCTCCTCATTCTTGTGTCTGTGTAGATCACACCAGGATCATGTGACCTCTCCTAGTTGGGCTCAGCTTCTCTGTGTCCCCTGTACAGTGCAAGTTGGTAAAGAAAGAATTACAATAGCTGAAAGTGGATACAATTAGTTGGATGTAGGACACTGAAAAGGCTATCAGTGTTGAGGAAGGAGTACGACAGTCTTCAAGAAACAGAGCTGGATAAACAAACCAACACACATATGATAGAAG
>VZRU01006701.1:296107-314849 GCA_013398155.1 Pedionomus torquatus | reverse complement strand
GGAATTGATCAAGGGATGCATAGTACATAATCAGTTGTCTGTACTCCACAGATACAATAACCACCACTCAGAAATCAAGAGGCGGACAAATCAAAAGGGCCAAAACAGTGTGACAATACATAGTAAAGGTGAAAAGAGAAGGGAAAGCTGCAGGTAAGGGCTCTGCAGCTGAAGCAGAGACCACATCTTGTTCCCTTGCTGCTGCATTTCTGCTGTGTCCAACCGTGTCCCTTTGTCTGGGGGGAGATGACTGCCTGAGCTGCACTTGCCTGAGGGGACACTTCTGAGAGATGGCTGAGATGAAAAGGCAGAAAATAGCAGGGGATACTCCCCCTTCCAGCATCAGTAGCAATGCATTGAGGACCACCCTCCCTAGTCTCTTTCTGCATCAGGTGTTGCTCTGACAACTTCCCCTCACATTTGCCCAGCCTGGTACCACCACTCAGAAATTACTTTCTTGATAGAGAACAATGAAAGGAGCATGGATTGTTCAAACCACAACACAGGCTGTATAGACCAAAAAAAAAAACAACAGGCCAGTTGTCAAGCCTGACCAGAAGTCAGGGCATTACCTGAGGGAGAGTCCAGCATTGCTCGTAGCTATGGGAAATGCAAGTTATAGTCCTGGCAGATCAGCTGGGAGAAAAAAGCATAATTTCACCTAGTGCATACTGATCAGTCACAAGTGCCAGCAAAATTTCCTGTAATGGCTGAAAGGAGTCAAAGTTCATATAGAGAACAACAGACGTGGAAAATGGGAACCTCTGCTTTTGAGTCGAGAGTTGATCATTGTGGGAGGACTTTGACTGGTTGTGGCTTTGAGAAGAACATAAGATTTCATAGAATCACAGAATTGTAGGGCTTGGAAAGGGATTATGGAAACTATCTAGTCCAACCCCCTTGACAAAGCAGGTCCACCTAGAGCAAGTTGGACAGGAACATGTTCAGGTATGTTTTGAATGTCTCCAGAGAAGGAGACTCGACAACCTATCTGGGCAACCAGTTCCAGTGCTCTGCCACTCTAAAAGTAAAGAAGTTTGTCCTCATGTTGAGACAGAACTTTTTGTGTTCCAGGTTGTATCCTTTGCCCCTTGTCCTGTCACTGGGCACCACTGAGAAGACACCCATTCTCTTGACACCCACCTTTTAGCTATTTCTAAGCATTGATAACATCCCTTCTCAGCCCTTTGTCCTTAAATGAAGAGCAATAAAATAATGAAATGGGGTGAGAACCTAAAAAAATGGGGTTTACAGGCACAGGAACTAGAATGACATGTTGTTTTCTTTTTAATTTAAAGAAATCCAGAGTGAAATCTAAAAGGTTTGTAAACTAACTCTTTAACTCTTTGTGTGCATTGTCCTTCCTCCTGGTCTTCCTCTCAGTCCAGCAGCTTGGCATGGGTTTCTGCAATGATGGTATGCAGTCTGCAGAAAAAAAAAATCTCTTTGCTCTTCATTCTTTCCAAGGCCAGCAGTGTGCCTACTCCTTGTCTGCCTGCAATCTCTCAGGTTTTACTTAGGGAGCACATCAGCTCATGCTCACAGGCGTGCAGATGTTCACACAGGGATATCTCCCCCTTCCCAATTCCTTCCAGCTCTGCACTGAACACTCAATCTACCCTCAGACCCTCTGCTTCATCCAGAACCAGAACATGGCAACCAGGAAAAGGCACGCTGGCCTTTCAGCTGTCCTGCCTGCTGACTGGAGGAAAGGAACATGCAACATATGGTAGCCTGCAAGCAAATAAAAGAACTCTTGTCTTTTACAGGCATTGACAAAGAGGCTAAAAGTCAGTTGGGAAGTTATGGAATATTACATATCAGCAATATGTGGAAAGAAGCTCAAAAAACATTTTTTTAATTAATACCATGTTCATTAATCTATGTTCCATGTTAACTCTCTCCTAATAAAAGATCCACAATATATCCTCAATAAAAAAGTAGTGTTTATAAACTTGGTAGCTATTTTTATATATCTGCTTAGAAAATATTGCATACAAAAGTATTTACTGATTTTAGTATTTAGACTATTGAGGTGGAACATGTAAGTCCTGGAGAAGTGAACCCTGTCATAGGGTGAATCTTACCAGGTTGCCTAAAGTGCATGGGATAGAAAGAAAAGACACTGAAGACATATCAGGAAAAGAAAGATCTAAATTACATTATTAAGCTTTCTGTATGTAACAAACTGATGATGTACTAAAATCCACCATCCAGTTCCTATATGTTTCACTTTAAGCAGGAACCAGCAGACACAATGCCAAAATACCTTACTGAATAGCTAAGTGTAGTGTAATGCAACACATTAGAAACAGAGCCTGGTGAAAGGAGGCAGGTTCTGTATGCATGAAAAGTACATATTGAGATTTCCTTAAAGCCTGTGGAATGCATGCTATATTGAAAAACGTCTTAAACTCAAAATCACTACATACATTTGTTGGAAAGGAAGTAACAATGGCAGAGCTCATGAAAGTTAACATATCAGTCCTGTTGCACGATCTCCTGCTGGGGCCTAGAACAGCTGCCTGACTGCCATAGCTTTCATCTATGCAAGCAGGGAGTGGAAATTGTTACCAAACCAGAAGCGCCTCGGCAACGCATGTGACAACTCTTTAGTAATTTACTTTTTCTCCAGTCACAGGAATCCACAATACTCATATTATTCCTTTCTCGCAAATCCATCAGTCCTTCCACTGTCCACCCACAGGCTTAATACTTCAAAAACACCCTCATTTATCCTCTCAGTTTCCTTTCAACTACCTGTTCATCCAATAATGGTAAAATGTCCTTGTATGGGATTTTGAAAGTAGTTTTCTAGTTGTCTTTGATAGGGTGGAATGGAAAGATTTAAGGCCCTCCAGCCCTTTAAAATCTGCTGGATTACACACCGGGAGGGCGCGGAATGAAAAGTAGGGAGGTGGGGGCAGAGAGAAACAAAGTGCCATGCACAAAAGGACTTTGGTTGGTTTAGCAAAAGTAGCTCACTCTTTCTCGGGTGCCAGTCACTCCATGGTGCACCTCCTATGTTCTGTCAGAGATACTGACAGGTGAGACAAAGATCTTTTTACAGCACCTGCTCTAGTTACAAGAAAAATGAGTATACTCAGGCTGCTGGAAACTTTTAACAAGTGCTACCAGGGATTTTTGCATAAGCTCTGAAAATTTTGAAAACAAAGGAAAGATGAAAGCAGGGGTTTTTTTCTGTTTTTCCTAGAGTTCAGCTAGCTCCTGCCTTTTCATTCTAGAAGGATGAAAACAAGGATGAAACTTGGGAGACAGAGTCTTTGAAATATAAAGTGTATGTGGAGAGTTTATCCAGCAGGTTTTGAGTGTGCTGTCAAAAGGATCCCTTCAGTCTTCATAACTGGTTCAAGTATGTTATGTTTGCCAGAGTGCTACAAGAAAAGTGACAAAACTTGCACTGATGTTAAAAATGTAAGTCAGCACTGTCCCCACCTTTCTGACCAGGCTGTGAGCTGCACATGGTACAGTGCAGCACCATGCCAAGGTACTGCTGCAGGTTAATGCCATTGCCCTATTCAGGAGCTGGCACACCTAGTCCCAGCTCAGGAAGATCCTCAATGTTCTCTATTGCATAGTGCAGACACGGTGAATTATATTAACAAAAAGCTTTTTCCATCTTCTCTAGATAGATCTGCTTTAGAATTAGATTACCAGGCCTGATCTGAATAGGATTTATACACATACAAATATATGGTCCAGATCTCCCATTCATGGTGGGTCTGGTCCATACTATACTGCCACCTGCACTCTGCCTTTCACTAGCAGTACATAGAAGCACTCCTCACACATGACCATGATCCTGCTAATACTGGATCCACCCAGACTGCAGTGGTAGAGGTGGAGACACTAGAAAAATTGGAATGTCATCCAGGGTGATCCCACCTCAGCCTTGGTATAGGTGTTCTACACTATGGAGGAAATAAAACATATAATTTGTAAGGTAACATTGTCATTCTCTCATTCTATACAATAATAAGTGACACATATATACAGAACTTTGAAAACAAATATATGTTGAGGAAAATCTAAAAAGGAATCCAGTTTAAACAGGAAATGAGAAACAATAAAATTATTTTATAGATGCCCTAACAGCTTGTGAAGATACGTGAAGCTTCACATTTCACTGAGGAATTAGGTTAATATGTTTTCCTATAAAAAAAGGTTGGCAAATTTTTTAGGGATCAAAGTTATATATTAGAGACTTGAAAAAAGATTAAGGAAAAAATGTCCATATTATAGCATGATCTCTTAAAAAAAATTGATTATGAAAAATATCTTTAATGTTTGGAATATTATTAGGAGAGAACAGTAACAGAACCAGAAACTTGGCTCAGTAAAGAATATATATTATGGTTTTTTTCTTCACTTCTTGTTAGTCACAGAAAAGCAAAAAAAAACCCACATTTGCCTGTAAGGTGGACATCTAGATGCCATTTCTTATTGCAGAATATGGGCCTGTAGTGCTTAAAAAAATTGAATGAGAATTTGCCAGTAGATTTGGAGTAGGCACACACTTTTATTTTTTTATTTTTCATATACATGTGATAAAAATGTACCTTTTCTTATGCTAAATGATGCCTATCAACTGTCATTAAATCAAGATAATCACTGTGCGACACACATATTTGCCCCTTAAGAGGATAATTACTCATGATGGCTATTAAATATAGCACTTGGGAATCATTCAAATATCATAGTGGTGAGAGCAGTGTACAGATTAGGATAGAAAAGAAGATGCATAAATTGGGTGTGAATGAGGGATTTGTTACTGCAGTCTTCTGCAATATTTATCACTTGTTTTGTATCCTTTGCCCTAACAGAGTATTAAATATAAAAGAGTGTAACAAAAGAAGTGTAAGACACACTGGCTACGTTCAAGTAGGGAACACACAGCAAAGTAATGAGTCTCATGCTGGAAGTCTGTCACAGCCTGAATATACCTAAAAAAACCTCAGCAGGTCTGAGTTCTGCTCCCTTTCCCAGAGATTGTTTCCCACATTTTTTCATTCTACAACAATGTATATGAATTATTTATGACCTGATACCCCAGATAAATAAATTCATAAGGACATTCATAAATAATTTTATGATAATATTCTGAATAAAGTCAGTTATTCTGGTATGTAAAATGCTTGAATGTTAAATAAGCCAGACTTTTAAAACATGTTCCAGTATTGGTCAAATGCAGAGAACATGACTCTTTTTTTCCAGAAGTCCTGAGCTGAGAATTGAGCCTGAAATCTATGGTGACAAAATGAATAGAATTTTGTTTAAATCTCTGTTTCTTATTACAGAATTGTCACTGTGTTCAATTTTATTTCTCATCCAGAATAGGGGAACTCCCTGCAGCATTGCAAGAGAGAAAAATATATGGTGCTAATAATATAAACTGATGGGTGTTCTAGAATTAAAAAATATGATGCTTATTGCTGCATTTCATCATGTGAGTTGTATACCTTCAGCTGTTTTCTTCTGCTCATAAAAGTAAATTGAAGCTGACACATTGTTTTACATTAGTAATTTTATTTCAGTTTTTTTTTTTAATTTTTTATAATTATTAGTATAGATGTTTCACTTGATTCACTAGCCTCTAGTATTTTCCTCTTTTTCACTAAAAAGATACAATAGTATTATTGCACTGATGGCCTCCTGGAATCCCTGAACTTTTCCAGAACCACAAACCTGGCTATCAGAACATAGCCACAAGTGCTCCTTGGTGAGCAATAAAATATTCCCAACATCAGCACTGGATCCAAGATTTTATAGACAATTACAGGATTAAATAGTTACAAGGAGCAAGATATTTTCAAAGACTGGCTGTGGCTACCTCTGTCTGTGAATAGCTACTGGAAATATACGTAATTATGAGGAAACACAGGCATCTCTGCAAACAAACAAATAGGAATAAGTTGCAGACTACTTTGTGAAAACCAGAGCAAACAAATCCTGCCAAAGCCATCTACAACAGTAACCAAACTTCTTTCCATTTTTTTAATACCTAATTTTTGTACTTATTTCCTTAATGTTTAACACTGGAATGAAGCACTTACTCATGGGAAGGGCCTGAATTGTAGTATTTTCTTTAAAACATTCTGCTTTTTTCCTTGAAGAAAAAACAAAGAAACATAAACTCTTCATTCCACTTCTCCTCCTCTTTAGAAAGTAAACAAGCAAAGCTAAGCAATGGAAAATATTTTCAAAGCTGGACCACCTGGCTCCTCAGCAAATTTGTCAAGCAGCATATTATCTCTCCTGTTGACTGCTTTCCATCTGTATTCATGTTGCTGGTGGACATACCAAGCTGCCCTCTGAATCCACTGAGATGCTATTTTTACTTTACTTCTCTTTGATCTGAAAAATCTGTGCATCGTCCATGGCAATGTTGAGTAAAGGCTTCATAGATTATGAGGAAGTCTCATAGCCATAAAGAGGTGCCTCCCCATGCTCTCTAACTTACACAATTCTGAAATACCAGCTCAACAATCTATTCTAATATAAGTCTTACACTGTGCCTCTCACAGTGGTATTATAGTTTGGTATCACTCAGGCATTTTGGATCTGTAGGAAGGATTGTTTCTTTCTGTAGAGAAAGTGAGTTGATCAAAAATATTTTTGCAACAGAAAGGTCAACAATAGAAAAATTCTGGGACGCTTGGGTGACAAATTTATTTTGTAAGTTTGGGTCATGCTGCACACGTAGTTTGGCTAAGAAACATGGGGAGACATTTTCAAAAGTAATGAATCATTTTCCTTGGCTAAAATGTTTCATCTTGGCATTTCCCAAAAAGTTTCTTTTTCACATTAGTCCCTAACAAACAACTCCAAATTGTATTCAAAGATGCAATGCTTAGTCTCTGTCCTTCTCAACAGACAGGGTTTGCAAACAGTCTGAATTGTTCTGTAGCACAACCCAAAAGCCCTGCAGCAGCGAATCCAAGGTTTCTTGCCATATCTCATGGAAGCCCAAGGACATGGCATATCACAATGACTTGCTGACCCTCCAGCATGGATGCTTCCATGTTGGACATCCTTATCTTCCCTGCCACTGCGCAAAACAATGCCCTCTACTGCTGGTGACTTACTCAAGATGATAAAAGGTGTGCCTGTGAAACAAGGCTCCGCTCACCTCACTTCTTGACACCACCGTATGCAAAATGCCCTGCTCCAACCTACCTGCCTTATCATCAGCATGTTGCAGGGAGTACCCTGCACCTCCTCTTTCCTCCTTGCTTGGCCATGATGCTGGTCAAGGCACTGCAGGAGAGCAGGGGAAGCAAAGAGACTGAGCCTAGTCATCTTGCCTAATGCACTGCAGAAAGGGAGCTCTAACCTGGAGCTTTTACCAAATTAAAGCAGGAGTGGGATGACTTAAGCAATAAAATTGCAACTTCATAAGATACCTGATTAGCAATATACATTAACTAGATGATGTTTTAAAAATCTAAGCAATATGTACATGCACTGTGTAAAGTGTTATCACTACTAGAAATGGCAGGAGCAAGGGGGGAACAACACCTTTTTCAGAAGTTGTCTCTTTATTATCTAAAATCCATGAAAAGATAGAGTATCTGCAGCTCATGAATAAAAGTTAATCCTTAACAACTGCAAATGGAAGGTTTCGGGTTCTCCTGTTTTACTTTTGCAAGCCTTGGAAGCTCTGATTTAAACACAAGAACCACAGCTAATGATGACCAAACCTGAGGTACTGCCTGCAATGACACATGTACAGTTTTAGTTACTTTCTTACTAAGAAATCTGAGATTTTGATGGGGTAATTTTAAAATGAAATGATATCATAGCTTTTGAGGTCTGAAAGTTTCCTACCATTTTTCAGTTTAATAAACTGAAGATTTTAATAGAGATCTTTTAACAACACATGCTGTACTTTGAAGGTGTGAATATTTCCTAACTAGCCAAGTTTACATATGTCTCACACAGGAAACTCACAGGTTTCTTTGTAGCCTGACACTGAAATTTAGCTATAACTGAGTAATATTAATAAAAAAATAATCTTTAGGACATCTGCTTCACACACTGAAAGTCTTGAATCTTGCTTTAGAAGCAAAGAAGTAAAAGAACCTTAAATTACATTTCAAATTCCTCATTTAGGATGAGCTATTCTTCAAAGATCCTAAGTATCCACTAAGCCCAAGACAGTTTCCTGGCTATCTCACACTCTTGAAAGGCAAACCATGTCATTCAGAGGCCTCAATACAAAATGAAAACCACATTTTATGTTACATTAAGGTCATGGTAAAAGTGATCTTCTTGGTACTGAAAGTATTATGAAAGAAACAAAGTTTAAAAAAAAAAAAATAAGAGCAGCTAAACCCTTCAAACACATAATTTAAGAAAAAGATGCCATCCATCTTCACAGATCTGTTGTTGGTGCACATTTTGGCTAATGCAGTAATAACTGATAATATATATGTTATAGAAATATATGCTGCTTGTGTGGATGGTAGATACTAACCAACAGGGAATATGGTGGAATCTGAACAGAATTTTAAAATTCTATAGAAAACTGTGTGTAAGAAACACAGCATTTCCCCTGAACTTCACTTATTAAAGCTATTTTCCTCTTTGACCCATCATAAGCAGCACCCTGCTGCAGCATGAGGAGGTTCAGAGTGGCCTCACACAGCACACTGACATATATGAAAAGGTGGTAACTGCTCATTCACAACTCACAGAGTTTGTTGAAGAAACCAAGGACAGAAGTAATTCTGCTAGCTCCATTTCACTGGTGGAAAACACAGGTTCAAAGAGACAGTGAATAGCACGGACACCTTGGAGCCTTCAGCATCAGGACACTCACTCTGTTTCTGTTGTATCACAAATGAAAATGAACAAACAATAATCCAGGGAAAAGGGCTGAAAAACTCAGCCTAGGAACTGGCTAAAATACACGGTTCAATAGGTAGCTGTTGGACCAAATCACTTAATAGCTATTGCTAGCAACAGCAACAATAACTTTTTTGGTAGGGTGGATGAGGAGGGACAATGATATGATTTATTGGTATTTAAGTTTTATATATAAAAGGGTTTAATTTTAATAATTTTCTTATTTTTATTGCCTGAGATGCTTAAGACTTATAACCTTTTTTTTTTCCTTTTTTTTTTTTTTTTTCCCGATCTCATCAGCACTAAGAAAACATATTTCAAAACTTTACAGAGTAATAATGCTGGGACCTATGAGTTATCAACTAAATGCCAGCTGAAACAAATCCATGAGCTTTAAAAAGTGCTTTGTATTTAGCTGGGCAAACCAAGTACTTATGAAATTAGAAAAAACAAATCATTCCATTTGCAATCAGGTTTCTTCATGCTGAAACTGAACTTTCTTTTCAATTCTCTTGGAAATTTGGAATTGCATTATTTTTTTCCTGGACAAGCACTGTAGCTAACACATCACTGGATTTCCTCACTCTGTGATCAGTAAGCAGGTAAGCAGAAACAGCTAGCACAAGCACTCCTTTGCTTTCTTTTTTGTTACCCTCAGTCACTAAGACCCTGAAAGTTCAGGTGAAATTCTGTCATCTGCATTTAGAGACATTTAAGCAGCTAATGTCTTGGAAGATATGTACATGTGCCACTGTCAGGGAAATGCTGGCCATAGGAAACAATACTGTTGAATATGCTGGAAGGTGGAAACAATTTCTCTCAGAACAAGACATGAATGACAAAGGAGATAAGACCAAGCGTGAAAGCATCTTGGGATTTTTCTTAGAGAAGATGCCATGTTGCTGGAATTCAGACCAAACAAGTAAAATTATCTACTTCAGCTGTGGGGTTTTAGATCGCTGGGGCTCCTCTGATATCTATGACAAGGTTATACTAGTCACCATGTGCATAGAAAACATGCATGTGTCTAGACCCTCTGTGCAAAACAAACAAGAAAAGCTTAAATAAAGCTTAGTAGCTCCTGTTGCTGTTCTTATCCAATGTTGTTCATTTCATTCCACAATTTTCTCTTAGACTACCAAGCAATCATCTGAGTTAAACTTCCCAGTGAGTTTTCAGAGCTGTTTTTAACCCCCTTTGCTGCCTGTGGATGTCTGGTTTAATTTCCCTTTTTCTGGTGCTGACTGCAGTTGGAGATGTCTAGTCCCTTAGCACCAGTCTCCTAAGGCAGGGAGGGTGGTACTGGAATAGAGGACTGACACAGCTCTTGCCACAACCCCTGTCCGCTCTCACCTCCTCTTCCCTTTTTTGCACCATGACCCAAACCTGTGATAAGGAAAGAGACATCTTACAGACCAGACAGCAGCTCAGGGGCCAAAACAGTGATCTCAGGATGAGAGACATGATGGTGAACATCCTCTGGCTGAAGACCAGATCAGATTGACCTTTTGCCATACCTTGCTCCATGCTCATCACCTTCTCCTCCAGGCACCATATTTTAAACGGTTGTCAGTGGTTATTGCACTCTGTGTTGGACACCAATACCTCAAGCAAGGAAGTCCAGAGTATGGCCACCCAGCAAGGCTCCTCCTCACCATCTTCTGCCATCCTGTTCAGATGTCCAGCACCAGAACTGTCAGTTTAATTAGGGAGGCATCATTATTTGAGATGGGCAGCTGGAAGAGGGGGTGGATAATTTTGATGTTTGCAGTCTTATATCGCACTAAGCTCCACTTAAGGCATGTAAGTAAATTTTTTTAAGCTGCTTCTACATATTGGTGTTTCATACCTAACAGTTCTCTTGATAGATTTCCAAATGAAAGATGAGTCTCATTTAAAATGAAAAAGATTTCAGATATACCAGGGAAGGACTTGCTTTTCAAAAGTCTTAAAGGCAGCTGTGCAATCCAAGCAGAGGCTTTGGCAGAAGTCTGAGTGCAGTGGTAATACTGCCCAATTCAGACTTTTTTTTCTTTAATGGAAAGTGATGGAAAGTCCTGCTTTAACAGGATTCAGACACTGGCTCTTGGAAACAGGCTTTGGTAACCAAAATAAAAAGGATCTCAGAAACTTTAATGGCCTCCTTCACTAAAGCCTGGCCAAGTAGTTGTATTTAATAGCTAAAGCTATCAGTTTACTTTAACACAATGGATCTAAATCTACTCATCAATACAAACACAAAATCCCCTTAGCTTCACCATCTGTAGCCAGAATTGGTTGCAATATATTTGCAAAAAACAAGAGGCAGTGATGTTAACTAAATTAATTTCATTGTTGTGGTTAGAAGATGAGGTGGCAGCTGACAATCCTCACATCCTGGTGCCAATGTGGTGTTTATAGGTGTCAATGAAATCTCTGTGACTTCGGGTAGCTGACAGGGTCCCCTTTGTAGCTGAATGAACTGCTGGGAAAGAGCCCACATCTGTCCCTAGCTGTTCCCATGAAACCCTGCAAGCTTCCTGAGAGGTGAGTTAGACTTCACTGCAGGCCAAACATGTCCTAGCAGACAAACCCAGAATTTGGCCCAGATCTTAATTCCCAACATTTTAAAGAACATCTCTCTTGGTGTGTTATAAAATTAAAATTTTTTGAATTTCCTAGTTGAAGGAAAATATACAATTTTTCATTAGAACAGCTGTTTCATATTATTTTTAGAGAGAAACATTACAACTCAAGCATGTATTATGCTTAGAGCAAACTAGATCAATGAATGCACTGCATAAAAGGGCCTGCAGCATCATGGCCTGGTGAGAAGTACAGATGATGCCCGTCATCTGGGTCTTCACCTTCACGAAGTCCTCACATCACCAAGATCTATTCTGTTAAGGAACTCCATATGCTATGCTTAAAACACAGCTTCAAAAATATTTTTTTCTAAGCTAAAATACACAGACATATAACTCAGTCTTCACTTGCCCTGCTAAGCTTCACTTGCCTAGCTCCTAAATGTAGAAGACCACCATTGGGCCCAGGAAAAGATAAAATGTCACTCTGTCCACTAAAACAGGAAAATTGGATCGAGTATGCAAACACCAGATGTAGATCCATTCCTTTTTTCCAGCTATAGAGAGCTGGCTGATTAATTAATGCTTCTTTTATTTATGAATTAACTAGCTTTATAGAGTCTTCCTTTGAAACTTGTGGAGTGCCAGTATGCTATATGCTGACAGTTTGGTAGGTGGGAGTTTTGTGTATGTCTTTGGTAGCTAACAGGTTAAAGCAAAGTGGAGATAGCCATTTTAAGCTGCAGAAGAAGAAAAGAACAGTTCTGGAAGAATTTCTCACTCTTATCAGATCGGCTTTTTTCCACAAAAAACATCAGACATTCTCGGCCTCTGATATGCAGCACTAGTCTTCAGCACAGCCTGGCAGTGTGATTTGCTTACTGGATTACCACAAAACAAAATGTACTATTTTGTGTTAAGTATGTGGTAACTACATGATAGGTGTATTGGAAGCCACGATTGCTATTCCACAGTAACTTGCAGTATCAGTACAATATTGCTCTATGAGATAATAGCAGGGGGCAAAAAGCTGCCTGACAAGGAGGCTTGGATGAATACAGCAGTCTGACCAGTTACTTAATATTTCAGCCCATGTCATTATTACTCTGTCAGCACTAGATCAATACTATCGGCAGATTGGTAATTACACCATTTATTTTCAAAAGCTACAAAGGCAAAGGAAGGTTATAAAATATTTCAAAGAGCAAAATTTACCCTGGCTCAAAAAGCTATTACGAGCTATGCAAAATGTTTATGGCCCAATTTAAATCAGTTTCCCTGTGACCTGGCTGAGAATTACCTGGGCTCTTGCTAAGTTTAAAAGTGCATGGAGGAGGGCATATTCTTTTTGTCACAATGAGGACAGTTCATGTTCTGGCATCAGAAAATTTGAATAAGTTTAGCCAGCTAATGATGAAATATAAAAAGGCAAAGGAAAATAAGCATGGAAAAGGAAGAGAAGAAGCAAAAGCAAAAGGGATCGGATCTTTGTCCAGTGTAAACCAACAGTGACTTAAGGATTCGCATGGAATTACACTTCATCACTCTCACCAGTCCATTGTGTTCCACTTTCATTTGGGACTAGCCACCTAACAGGTTAACCTGCTGTTCCTCTAATTACTCTTGAAAGGATTTCTTGTTTATGTTAACTCGGCTTCTAATAAGAGGAAAAATAGAGTTGTCTTTATTAAACCACAAAAATGGAAGCTATGCAATATTATGCTTCCACTTTAAGCAGACAAGGACTTTGAAATAAGGTAGTGCCTACCCATCACTAAAGTTGACACCAGATTTCCAGAGGAACTGCCTTTTAAAAAAGAAGGGAATTCCCCCCCTGCAGAGAACTACATAATTCTGACAATCATTACTGCACTAGAACAACACAAGCTCTTTCTCTGTCCCTCTTTCTCTCACACTTGTTTGTGTTTAATGTAAACAGAAATGTTCCCAAATCTTTCAACCATTACAAAAAAAAAAAAAAAAAAAAAAAAATGAAAACACACACACACAAAAAAAACCAACTATCACACGTAATTTTATTTCTATGAGATCATTGGGGAACTACATCTTCTTGAACCCCTATAGTGCCATGTGGGACTTGCTTCTCCAGTGCCTCATTTCATGTTTTCATTCATAAAAAAGGCAAGTTAAGCGACATGATACTAATCAAAGGAGTCCCATGATCACTGGCCAAACTGGGCTGTTGACAGAAATGCAGTTTTATTTCTCAGCCAAATGGCTGGTTCTGATTTCACACAAAGCTGCAGCTTATCCCATCTAGAGTCCTATTGCGCCCAATTAATCTAATTATGCAGAAAGGTTGGGGCTCACCTAATTTTAGCTTTCCTAAAAGCTAGTCTTCTAGCTTCACTCTGTAATCAGTGAAATACCAGGCCAAGAGTAATGCTTGGTCATCCTCTGCAATTGATGGAGAGCATTAGGCTGCTTCAAAGAATAGTCCAGAAAAACTAGCCCACTAGCTGAAGTAGGTGTTTAGAGCTGATGTGGAAGCTTTATGTGATATGCAAGCACTCATGTGGTAGATGTCTTGGAAAAAGCCAGTACAGCCATTTCAAAACTATTCAGAAAAACAGTATTACAAATAGAAGCTGCTTTGTCTTAAGGTGTGGACGTGCTGATTTATGTCAAAGAGAAAGCCCGTTCTTTAATGTAGGAAGAAGAATGGCTGTAGTGAACAGTTTAGTATGTAGTCATACTCTTTCTCTGAAAATCCTGTTGCTGACCACCAGAGAAAGAAGCAGAAAATGCTACTATAAAAATAGTGATTAAAAATCTCCAGATTTTTAGTTGCTTTTTGTTGTTCTTCTTTTTTCTTGGCAATGGCAACACAGGGGTGGCATAACCTGATTTCCTTCTTGTTAGAAGAGAATATGAACATGTGTGCAAGTCTAAATTGTGTCACCACCAGGTGTCAAATGTATATCTGTTCCCATAACAAAAATAAAATGATCCCCAAAACAGTAGAACTACTTCTTGTTGCTAAGTAGGTAAAGTAAATCATCACTAAACATAAACATCACTTATCTCTACACTTCAAATAGGGGACAAAATTTTATTCCACATCAAGGCATATCCCGGCACTGGAGATATATATATATATATATATATATATATCTTGTCAGAATTAAGTTTAAAACCAAGCTATATGCCACCCTTTGTCCACATTGTCCCAAACCATCAAATCACTGTTTAAATAAAAAGTCTTTTAAATGCTCATCCCAAATTTTCTTTATAGTCACTTTTGGTATTCTACCAGTACTGGCTCGTTGTTAAAAAGGTCCTTTTCCCTCCTTACCCCTTAATTCTTTTATACTAGCAAATACGCATCCTCTCCACCTCTGTTCACCCAGCTGGGCTGCTCTAGGACATGCATGACAGGGGCAGGCTGGGCCCTCTTGCACCACACCTGGAGTCCAGAGCAAAAGCACAGGGGTGTTAAGTGAGGAAGCAAAGCTGAAAGCAAAGCCCTGACAGGGATGCCTAAAGACATGAACACTGCTCAAACTTTCCCCAGGCTCAAACACTCAAAGCTGCACTTCAGTGCATGGGTCCTACATCAAGGAAGGCAGGAACTTACACTGGTAAATTTGCAACCAGTTACTACACTCCTGCATTCGAGTCCACCTGCATTTCAAAGAGAGCTGTGGAAACTACTACTGTGGAGAAGGAGATGCTACCAAAGACACTGACAGTGCCATGAGTCACATGCCTTGTGCATGTCAGTATTAGTCTTTCCTTTTACCACAGATAGATTTTGAAAACTTTAAAATATTGTTCTTGAGATTGCATTCAGTCTTCAAGTTTGTACAAATATTGGATGAGTTTTATCTTTCTTCAGTTACTGTTTAACTCACTGCTAATGAATTTCAGCCTCTCTTGGACAAGAAAATATTAACTCTTTTGGTTAAATATGATTCACTAAGCTGTCAGGAATATTCCAGGATATTTTAAATATTCTATTACAGTCTACAGAGAAATGTAAATTATCTGTACAAAGAAATGAAAATTCCTATTACTTACAAAAGTGAAACAAAATGTTATCATTTCTAGGAAGGCTCCTTTCTGGGTGAACAATTATTCATTTCAGAAAAAGGTGAAAAATCTGTCTGTAAAAGATTAAATAACTTTTTTCAATGAACATTTTTGTAAAAGAAGATGATGAAATAAAGCACATTCCAAGGGAAGCAGATATGAATATTTCTTATATCTAAGAAGCAACAGATCAAGACAAAACAGAATCTTCCCTATTTTCAATAGAGACAAAAAATTTTTACTCAAACATTTATGTAATTGTCAAAAATTTTGTGGTTCAGAAAGAAATAGTGAACCGTTGTCATTCATGTCATCAGTTTAGACTAAACATTTCATAAATCCATGCTGCTATTTGCACTTAAGTGAATTCCCCCTTGATTTAACCTACTTACTGAAATTCCTTTGTGAGATGCCCATAACTTACAAGGAAGGGAAAGCCCGAATGAAAGTTAAAAGTCAAACAAAATGAACATACTTACCTGGAATAAATCAGTCACTAAGGTTATACTATCTTCTTCATCTCTGACATCCATATCACTGTTCTCCAGACTTCATAAAATTTAGCTATCAAAACAAACGGTCTTCTGTGTCTCACACATCTGTACATCACGTTATCAGGCTTGAATAGATCACACATCCATGAAAACTATTCGCAACTCCCCAGTGACTTTTCCATGGGATGAAAATGTACATGGTAAAGGTTTTCATAGGTAAATAAATACAAGAACTGATTTTGAGTAGACATGAAAACACAAATTACATATAGAAGCTGTAGACATTCCACTTGAATAAATAATGCTTTGGACCCTTTGCTATTAAATATTCCAAGATTAGTATAGCTAGTTATCTCCATGTAATGGGAAACAACATAAGGATTACATAAGTGAAGCAAAGAGAAAAGATTGTAACGCTCACTTTAAAGAGAGTTTCCATGGAAAATGCATGAAACGATTTCCTCGTAAAGTAACTTGCTGGAAAGAAGCTGGAAACACAGTATATGAATAGATTATATTATAAAGTACCAGCATTCCTTTAGCTTTAAAAATTAAAGAGAACAAAACCAGAGAACTCAAGTTTTGATAAGACTTGTAGCATTTAGGAGATAAGGGGATGCTACCAAAGCAACAGAGTAGCTGGCATATGTCTAAATCATAGGCATGATTTTGCAGTCAGATAACAACTGCATAAGAGCTCTACATGGAGAAAAAAACAAATATCATTAGTGGCATGGCACCAGATTTATGGGAAAAAATCATTTTTGGTACTAATTTATTATGTTATTTTTTCATCAAAAGTAGCATATTCTGCTCCATTAGTATCTTTGCTGACTTCATGATGTGAATTATGATTCACTGTGAGTGTACCACCCTGCAGCTCCTTGAAAGACTTACAATAAGAGCTTTTTCTTTGCAGAGCAAGAGGACAATGCGTCCCTTTCTAGTCTTTCATTTTTCTTCATGCTCAGGAGCTGCTAAGTCATTGCTTTCTGCTATTGCATCTTATTTCTCCTTCCTTTCTCAAGGGCAATCTTTCCACTTGGACAGAAATGGATGAATCTTGGATAAGTGAGCTGGTCGAAAATGTTCAGACTGTATGGTTAAATGTGCACAAAAGTCTTTGCTCTGGCTCTGTTTGTTTTAGTGGAGCAGAAATAGCCTTATTGAACTTCAATAGGCTTCAGACCTAGATTATGCATTATAATTGCTTTAATGCTCACAGTTTTGCATACAGAGGTCCCTGCTAACCTGATTTACTTAATGATTCTATGCTTGCTTTAAAAAGTAAAAAAGGCAGAGGTATATAGTTACTTTTGAGTGTGCCACCTAGCCAAGAATGAAGTTTATTTCAGTGTTGTATTGTATGTAAGTCTATCTCAAGATTTGCTTGTTTCTATTAATTTTGCTGGACCTCATCCTTACCAACAAGGAGGGCCTGGTGGGGAATGTCAAACTCAAGGGTAGTCTTGGCTGCAATGATCATGAAATGGTAAAATTCAAGATTCTTAGAGCAGCAAGGAGGGTATGCAGCGAGATCACTACCCTGAAAAAAGGGAAACATAACCTTGATATTCAAAAAGGGAAAAAAGGAAAACCCAGGGAACTACAGGCCAGCCAGTCCCATTTCTGTGCCTGGCAAGATCCTAGAGCAGATCCTTCTGGAATCTCTGCTAAGGCACATGGAAAATAAGGAGGTGACTGGTGACAGTCAACCAAGGGCAAATCATGCCTGAAAAATTTGGTGGCCCTTTACAATATTACCACAACCTTGGTAGACAAGGGCAAGGCAACGAATGTCATCTACGTGGATTTATGGAAAGTGCTTGTCACTGTCCAATACGACATCCTGGTTTCAAAATTAAAACCTCATGGATTTGATGGATGGACTACTCATGGCTTGATGACTGCATTCAAAGAGCTGTGGTCAACAGCTCAATGTCTAAGTTGTGGCCAGTGATGAAAGCGTTCCTCCAAGGTCAGTACTGGGACCAGTGCTGTTTAACATCTTTGTTGGGGACATGGACAGTGGGATAGATTGCACACTCAACAAGTTTGCTGATGACACTGAACCATGTGGTGTGGTCGATCCACTGGAGCGAAGGGATGCCATCCAGAGGTACCTGGACAGGCTTGAGATGGGGACTAGTGCAAACCCCCTGAAATTCAAGCAAGCCAAGTGCACCTGGGACATGGCAATCTGAAACACAAGTACAGGTTGCGTGCAGAATGTCTGGACAGCAGCCCTGAGGAGAAGGACTTGGGAGTGGTGGTGGCTAAGAAGTTCAACATGAGCCAGTAGTGTGCACTGGCAGCCCAGAAAGCTGACCATACCCTGTGCTGCATCAAAAGAAGTGTGGCAGCAGGTCAAGGGAGGTGATTCTTCTTGTCTACTCTGCTCTTGTGAGACCCCACCTGGAGCACTGTGTCCTGCTTAGCAGTCCTCAGCACAGTAGGACAGCAGAGGGCCACGAAGATGATCAGAGGGCTGGAGCACCTGTCCTATGAGGAAAAGCTGAGAGAGCTGGGGTTGTTCAGCCTGGAGAAGAGAAGGCTCTGGGGAGACGTTATAGCAGCCTTCCAGTATCTGAAGGGAGCCTACAGGAGAACTGGAGAGGGACTCTTTGAGGGAGTGTAGCTATAGGTAATGATTTTAAATTGAAAAAGGGAAGATTTAGAATAGATACTAGAAATTATTTACTGTGAGGTTGGTGAGACACCGGAAGAAGTTGTCCAGGGAAGTTATAAATGCTCCTTCCCTGA
>VZRU01006701.1:220095-291122 GCA_013398155.1 Pedionomus torquatus | reverse complement strand
TGCTGGACCTCATCCTTACCAACAAGGAGGGCCTGGTGGGGAATGTCAAACTCAAGGGTAGTCTTGGCTGCAATGATCATGAAATGGTAAAATTCAAGATTCTTAGAGCAGCAAGGAGGGTATGCAGCGAGATCACTACCCTGAAAAAAGGGAAACATAACCTTGATATTCAAAAAGGGAAAAAAGGAAAACCCAGGGAACTACAGGCCAGCCAGTCCCATTTCTGTGCCTGGCAAGATCCTAGAGCAGATCCTTCTGGAATCTCTGCTAAGGCACATGGAAAATAAGGAGGTGACTGGTGACAGTCAACCAAGGGCAAATCATGCCTGAAAAATTTGGTGGCCCTTTACAATATTACCACAACCTTGGTAGACAAGGGCAAGGCAACGAATGTCATCTACGTGGATTTATGGAAAGTGCTTGTCACTGTCCAATACGACATCCTGGTTTCAAAATTAAAACCTCATGGATTTGATGGATGGACCACTCATGGCTTGATGACTGCATTCAAAGAGCTGTGGTCAACAGCTCAATGTCTAAGTTGTGGCCAGTGATGAAAGCGTTCCTCCAAGGTCAGTACTGGGACCAGTGCTGTTTAACATCTTTGTTGGGGACATGGACAGTGGGATAGATTGCACACTCAACAAGTTTGCTGATGACACTGAACCATGTGGTGTGGTCGATCCACTGGAGCGAAGGGATGCCATCCAGAGGTACCTGGACAGGCTTGAGATGGGGACTAGTGCAAACCCCCTGAAATTCAAGCAAGCCAAGTGCACCTGGGACATGGCAATCTGAAACACAAGTACAGGTTGCGTGCAGAATGTCTGGACAGCAGCCCTGAGGAGAAGGACTTGGGAGTGGTGGTGGCTAAGAAGTTCAACATGAGCCAGTAGTGTGCACTGGCAGCCCAGAAAGCTGACCATACCCTGTGCTGCATCAAAAGAAGTGTGGCAGCAGGTCAAGGGAGGTGATTCTTCTTGTCTACTCTGCTCTTGTGAGACCCCACCTGGAGCACTGTGTCCTGCTTAGCAGTCCTCAGCACAGTAGGACAGCAGAGGGCCACGAAGATGATCAGAGGGCTGGAGCACCTGTCCTATGAGGAAAAGCTGAGAGAGCTGGGGTTGTTCAGCCTGGAGAAGAGAAGGCTCTGGGGAGACGTTATAGCAGCCTTCCAGTATCTGAAGGGAGCCTACAGGAGAACTGGAGAGGGACTCTGTCAGGGAGTGTAGCTATAGGTAATGATTTTAAATTGAAAAAGGGAAGATTTAGAATAGATACTAGAAATTATTTACTGTGAGGTTGGTGAGACACCGGAAGAAGTTGTCCAGGGAAGTTATAAATGCTCCTTCCCTGAAAGTGTTCAAGGCCAGGCTGGATGGGGCTGTGAGCAACCAGGTATAGTGGGAGCTGTCACTGCCCATGGCAGGGGGGTTGGAACTCAATGATTTTTAAGGTTCCTTCCAACTGTAACCATTCTATGATTCTATGATTATGTATGCTGTCATATTTTCTTAGAATAATCTGGTACTGTGCATTAGTTACCTCAGGTGGCACATAAGGGAAAATGCGTCTGCTTGTGCAAGGACATCCAAATCTACACAATAGACCATTTCCATAAATAGTTTTGATCTGTGTTGTTCTGGTGAGTGAGAGAATTATGTTGCATGGACACTCAGTTTGGCATGTCATTTATCACAGAATAATAGAATGGTTAAAATTGGAAGGAACCTTAGAGATCACTGAGTTCCAAGCCCTCTGCCACAGGCACGGACGCCTTCCACTAGACCAGGTTGCTCAAAACCCCATCCAACCTGGGCTTGAACACCTTGTGGGGTGCGTATCCACAGCTCCTCCAGGAAACCTGTTTTCCAGTGTTGATGTGGGGTGAAAATTCTTGCAACAGTCATAGAATAGGAAAAAAAAAAAAAAAAATGACAGAGAAATCAAAGCAGATCAGATACAAACCAATAAGAGGATTAGAAATATTTTCTGGTGGGTAGTTTGTGGAGTACAAATGTTGAAGTGGTTTTATTACATTTTTGCTGGAATTATTGCAGAATGACTACTAAAAGAAATTATTATTAGGAACAAATATGAATGAATGAAGTCTCCATTTGTTAAAATGCCAAGGAATATTTTGTATGAATATTCCAATGCTGTGGAAAACAAATTAAGAATACGGTACAAAGGATTAACTTTGCTCTGGAGGAACATAGGTAATTGGGAGAGAGAGTAGGAAAACAAGTGATTCAGGGGATATAGTGAGCATGAAAAATGTTCATACAAGGAAAGGAAATGGAAGCAGATGGCAAAAGCACAGAGAAAGCTCCAAGCCAGGCATTTCATCATAGTCAGTTATCAGGCTTGTCAAGCATCACGTCCCCTTGATGAATTCATGCTGACTGCTCTATCTGACTTTCTTGGCTTTCATCTGCCTGGAAATGGTTTCCAGGACAAATTGCCCCATTACTTTCCCAGGGATTGGAGTAAGGCTGATCAGCCTGTTGTTCCCTGCATCCTCCTACTTGCCCTTCTTGAAGACAGGAGTGACATTTGCTTTCCTCCAATCCTCAAGCACCTCTCCCCATAGCTATGATCATTCAAAGATTACCAAGATCAGTTTTGCCATGACATCATCCAGGTCTCTTAGTAGTTGTAGGTACATCCCATCGGGTCCATGAACTTAATTATGACCAGTTTGCTTAAGTATTCCCTGACCCAATTATCTTCCACCAAGGGTAAATTATCCCCCTGGCATTCATGAAATTAGTGAGTCTTGCTAGTAAAAACTGATGTGAAGAAGGCATTTAGTACCTCAGTCCTCTGTCAAGAGGTCCACACATCTTATTCAGCAGCAGAATCACATTTTCACCAGTCTTCCTTTTGTTACTAAGAGTGTCCTTTCTTATTGCATTTGATATTCCTCACCACATTCAATCTCAGTTTGACTTTGCCTTTCTGAATCACGTCTCTGCATGCCTCAGACAGTACAATTGTATTCCTCCCAGGGTACCTGACTCTGCTTTCACCTTCTCTACAGCTCCTTTGAATTTTTCCAGGAGCTCTTTTTTCATCCATACAGACCTTCTGGTATTTTTGCCCGATGCCCTTCTTGTTGAGATGGACCGCTCTTCAATTGTCTCATGCTTCATGATACAGGGCCACCTTTCTAAGAGTATGAATCTATAATCATAACATGAAAATATGTCTTACTTGTGATATGGTCGCGTAATAAATATGTGCATTTTATTGTTCTGTGTGTAAATTCTTAAGAGGTAATAAATCACAAATATTTCATACTGTTTCAAGCCAATGTAAATGAAAAAATCTGAGCTTCAATTCTGCAAGAGCTAGCACAACTTTTTCATTCAAAACCAGAAGAGATGATTATTTTTGTTTTTTTGTGAGTGCCTGAGTCTTTTGTTACTACTTTAATTCAGAAACTCTCTGCAGTATCACATGTCTCACGGAAACTGTACTTTGGGTGTATTATACCCAGACTCTTAGAAGTCTGTAATCCAAAGCCTTGTTTGGTACAGCACAGCTGTGTGATGTTGGCACAATTTTACTGAGAAAATTGCTGCTAAGGTGTGAGAACATATGTGAACCAAAGCTGTGCAAGATAAGAAAAGTGCAAACCTAGACAAAGAGGAGTTGTTGAAATCATGATAGTTAGCACCTTACATATTCAAGAGGAGAAATGCTGGCACATAAAGGTGTAAAACTTTGAGGAGAAAAAAGGTGCAGAGGATGGAACAGAGCAATTCACCACCTTTGTGGATCAGCCGTCCAGCCTTCCTGCCACTGACACCTCATCAGTGTCTCACAGGGGAGCTGTTAGTCCTCAGCATAGTAGCTGAACAGCACAACTGCCTGCTCTGCACATTGCCCCGTAGACAATTGCCTGGTTATTTGTATCCTGCTTACAAAGTCACTCTTCACAGAGGTAAAGATGCTTGAACGCTAAAAACTCCACACAGTCGTCACTATCCAGAGTCATGTTCCTTGATGTAAGCCTTCTCTCTGATGTCTGCAGGTGGATTTTAGGAGGTGAAATCTCTCAAAGAAATCTGCACCACAGGGCCAAATAGCAGAATTTTTTACTCTTAGCTTTTATCATATAGTATAGCATAGTGAGGAGATGCAGACTATTGTCACATCAAATCACTTTCAGTTCAAGGAATCAGTCCCAAAGATTCAAATATCTGCTTTCAATTTTCTGACTGCAGAACAATAATGAAGATGATATTTTTTCACATAAAAATAGAATTACTACACAGTTAATACATTTTCAACAAGGAAATTTTTATGGAAAATATCAGATCATCTCTAATTTCAGTTTCAGCTCAAGAATTCTTTCAAAACTGAATCTCTTTTTCTTCTCATAATAATAATGCAACATTTTTCAGGAAGTGGCAAGAAGTTATTGAGGCATAACAATGTTACAGCCAAGAGAGATTTTACATGATCCAATTAAGTGTATTTACTTTAGCAAAAACTGTACTTGTTAACTCATTTTGAAACCAGTATACCAAACAGCGACAAGAGTTTTGTGTAAGTACCACACCTTTCTGTACTGCTGCTGTATGAGACCGAAACTACACTGATAAGATCATCTCCCTGACCCCAAGTCAGTCTTTCATCCACACAGGCATGAGGCAGCAACAGATCTACATCGGTCCCCATCACCTTCTGGTGAGTTGTTCTCCAGCTCCAGCCTTTCCTGAGGGAGAATCCTGCAGTTTCCCTCAAGTGAAAGGCCAGCCCAGCAAAATCCCAGTGCAGATGGAGCCCTCCACCAGCAGCATGGGATGCCGCCAGGAGGGATTTCTCTTGCACGGATCTCCACAACTGTACGAGGCCACCCTGTGCAAAGTACAAAAATGATTTTTTGTAAAGCTGAAATGACTGGGCACAGCAAGTGAAAAAAATAGCTTATTGCTAAAACTGATGTAAGGCATTTTATGAGTCATTACCTCAGAAGGATTTTATTGTGGTTCTGGGAAATGAGGAACTAGGGGCTCATTTGTAAGGCTTTCAGACCTGCAGGTGAAATTCTGCCTTCAATAGATGGATTCATGAAAGGCCAAACTGGAGAATTGCATACTAAAACATGACTTGCTAAACTAGTAGGTTAGCCTTTATATTGGTAAAGCAGTGCCCCAGGGAAACCTGAATGTTCTTTCACTTTCTGTGAATGAATTACATCATTCATGTCAAAAACTGATAGTTAGTTAAACATTTTACAGAATTTAGCTTTCTTATCCTGTGCTCATGAACAGAAGTCACTTGTTATAAGAAATATAGAAGACACATCAGTAACATTTTTTAAACTCAGGAGTCATTTCAAAATATTGAACACTTCCTCATTAAATCTCTTTCATAATTAGAAGGGATGGGGTAGAGAGGGCAGAAGATTAAAATCACCTTGTTGCACAAACATGCTACAATCTCAAGTTATCGATACCTACAGTACAGACTTGGATGATTCATGTAATCAGTCCACACACAGGACACTAAGTTTTGTTCACAGCAGAAACCAGAAAAAAGAGAGAGGAGGGCTCTTTCTCCAAGACAGTGTTATACTGAGGCAGTCAGGACCCCCCGGAAAATCCCTAGTCCATAAACCACTATAGTTTAATTGGAAATTAATTTCCAATTTCAGAATTTCAAAGAGAAATTTCTGTCTGTACCAATCAGTGAAGGGAAGACATGGTGTTACTCACTGCCCTACATGTCAGCCCTGACTTTCTCCCAGAACTATAGGGCAGTGCATCAGCATCTGCATTCAGCCTCAGAGCTGGAGTCATTTGGTGGAGTCGATGTGTGGAAGCAGACCATGATTGGTACTGAAGCAACAGAAAAAAGTTATCAGCAAATCTTTCTACAACTTCTGCTGTCTTATTGCAATACAGGGACTGTCAAAGGCTAAAGTGGAAAGAATTTCCATGAGCACTGCAAAAGACATTTTCAATGCATGAGGTCTTCTCTTTTTCAAATTTGGAGGTCCTCCTCCAAATGACAGAGGTTTACTTTCACAGTGTTAAAAAAGCCTCTGTTTCGCTGGTCTATGAAATGGTTAAATCTTTGCTGTCAAAACATTCGGCCTAAGGCAGAGAACAATCATGGAAAGTTTCAGCCCAACCCGTTAATGTTTGGCAAAGCTGTAACCAACTTACAACAGAGCCTTGTAATTAGAGCGGGTCGGAACATTTTCAAGTAAATGAAATTTCATCGAAATATGCTGTTTCATCCAAGCCAAAACATTTTTCAGAGACATATCTGTTTCCACAAAGTTTTTGTTGGGAAAGCTGAGAGAGAAAGCATGCTCACATGCCATATACTGAAGATTAGGTCACTCATTTGGGATGTGAGAGAATCAAGTTTAGGGTTTGACTCACAGTGGTCTGCAATACAATAATGTGCTCTACATCAGGAAGAGTAGGTACAGACTACAACAAATGTCAAAGGAGTACTCTAGTTAAGTTATCCACAAAAAAATGACACATCGTGAGAAACTTGTTTTCTTCATGATGTTCAAGAGATTTTATGTCTTCAAGTGCCACACACAAAGTTATTTTTAAACATTGTAAATTGACCTAAACGGGAGCTGACCTCTTTCAGAAGTCTGCACTTCTAATGGAAAATGTTAGGGAACATTTAAAATTTCAAAGGTCCAATCAAATTGGCTCCAACTAAAGTTATCACATACAATGCGTTTACGTATTCCCCATCACTTAGATAGAATATTCTATGACAACCATTATAACTGTATCAGAAATAATTCAGCAGTGTACTCACAAAAGCACTGTACCCAATTTCTTGTGCAGGGTGCCAGTATCAGGCTAAGGTCCAACTAAAATCCTCTCAGACCCTATGGACTGGAATGGAAAGGTGGAGGACCTCCTGCATGTCTTTAAAGTGGCAGCCACTGGCAAAACAGAAGAGTGAATTAGTTTCTTCACGTACACAAGCTCCTGACACTGCATAGAACAGAACATACTGGCAGAGCATATATAGAAAAGCTGAAAGAGCCACAACTCAGAGGGTTGCAAATGTAAAAGGGGAGCAAACCCTGCAAACTCTTATCCATAAGTGCAATTCTGCATTTTAACAGATCAATTAATTTTTTTAATGAAAATATGTAAAAAAGGGGAAGAAAAGATTAATATTATCAGGTAAAACATTCTTTTTTTTTCTTTTTTTTTTTCGTTTTCATGGGTTCTTTTCACATTTCGGACATGTATATGAATTAGGCAATAATAAAAGAAAATAAAATATGTTTGCAATTAAAAAACATTTCATACTGTGGTAGGTCCTTCCACCAATTACAATGAGGTTTGAGGCCTACAAGTCTTGCCCAAATAAAGAAGGAGAGAGCAGAACTTTTCATTTCTAAAGGTGTTTCACTGATAAGTTGAGCTGATGTACACCTGTGCTTTCATGCACTGTTACAGTGTCTTGTGCAGTTTTTTTATCTTCTAAAAACTCTAGGTTTGGTGCACACCTGCTTTTTTGGAGGTTATCGAGAGACTTTTTGTCATAAATGTTGGGCTTAAAGCATTCACTGCCTTAGTATGTTATTGCACACATCAGCAAAAAGGAGTCATGTAATGCAGAAAGCTGGGATCATAGTTTGATGATTTCATATAAAGAATAATACCAGCTCATTTTTTTAAAAAAAAAAAAAAAACAACATATTGTCTTACTTAGAAACACTGGGTTCTCTAGTGTTGTTGTTTTTTAATTCTTTGTATATCATTCTGAAAAACATTTAATTTCTGTTATTTGTACAATCTATTTAAAAACAGAAAACAAAACCAAAGAAATCTCATAGTTTCAAAGCAAATTTCAAAGCTATTTCAAACAAATCACTGCAGAATTCAAAATCTGGAACTCTGTTCTCAAACCATTGTGATTTGTGGCAGTGTCCTTCTCCCTGAACAACAAAAACTACAAAGTGGCCAAGATCCGAAGTTTCTTGTTAAAGTTTTGTGAGGTGAAGTTGGACTACATAAGATATTTTTCCAGAGATTGAGGGTTGTTGGCAGACATAAAGAGTACTGGAACAATGTTAATGAAAAATAAGTTTTCTTAGCAATAGTGAGAGAAAAATATTCATATTTGTCCATTAACTCTTATGTTGTTACAATCAGGACAAAAAGAAAGGCAGATCGTCTTTGGTGATGATAAATAATAAATAGCCACATATTACTGAATGTATTCCAAATATATAGGATTAGTTATCTTTTGTTTGGGGTTTAAAAACATTTTCATTTTGTTATCAGTTATTATCAAGCACTTGTCCTGGTAAAGCTTTGATTGTTTTAACTGCTGTGGTATCAGAATACACATGAATGAATGAGGATACAAAAGCAAAAAAAAAAAAACAGAAATGAAAAACCATCAGTGTTACTGATAATCACTTAAAAAACTTCACAGTACTAAGATACTGTGAGAAAGTGTAAATTCTGCCAATTTATGGCTCCACTGGCATTAGATTATTCTATTACCTGTGGTTTAATGACACATTATTTCTAAATATTTCCAAAGTGGCATGAAACAACGTGAAAGTTAAATGTTGTTTGCCACCTTTATAAAATTAAGCATTATTCCACCTATTAAAGTATGCAAAGCAATTTGCATATTTTACTAGGTGTTCTGCATGGTAAAGGAGAATATTGCTGAGAAGATGAGAATATTATTGGAATGACACTTAATATTTTACTATTGATGATAATTTTGGAAAACTTTAAATCTTAAATCTCCCCTGTGTTTTCACTTGTTTGCAAAACAGAAGTGAAAACACAGCACATGAAGAGTCAAAATAACTCCCTGATATCCTGACACTATTTCAAACACTGTATCTTTCCCTCTCCTTATTCCAAACATATAAGCACTATAAAAGCATGCTGGACCTCAATTGCACAAGCTCAGTCCAGCCTAAAGATAGACTGAATCCCCAGTTGTAGCAACTCTGATCACTCGAATTAAGAATTTTACCCCATGAGTGAAAGATATTAAAAGGGAATGAACAGTTTTGATTTGGCGCGAAGAGATGATTGAGTTTAGGCAGAATTTGACCAACGTGGAATGGGAGAATAAAACCAACAAGGTTTTCTGTCAAAAGTAATAATAGCCTTTCTTTCCTCAGTTATAGTTTTCAGCTCACAGGGTTGGACAAGGAACTGAATATGCTGAATTTCCTAAAAAAACTCATTTGACATAAAAGAGTGTATGGGTGTTACCAGGGGCAAGGAAGACGAGGTTTAACAGAAGATGAAGGAGCTGTGGGACTCTAAGATGCAAGTACAGGTGTTTGTCCATCATCATGAAGTGTCAGCCTTGAAGTATAGCTCCCCTGCCAGAAGGGTTTGTTTGCTGTTCAGCAGAGCACCTGTGAACTGATTTCAAAATTACTTTCAAAAGGAGCTGCTCAGCATCACGCTTTAAATCTACAAATGAACTCACAGAAGTCAAGGCAACCAGTGAGTAAGGTACTGTATCAAACTAAAAGGCTTTGGAAGTTATCTCACACAGATTAAAATTTCATTTGAAAACAAACAAATGGCCAGACTTCTGTCCTACTTTAATATTTATATAAGATAAACAATCTTTCTAATATTAAAACAGCCATGCATCTAATATTTTCCTGTGGTTAGAAGTTGAAGGGCTTGCATTAGAGACTGAGAATGGAAAAAGGTTTGTTCATCAAGTCTGGTCTGTATTTCTGACATCGCTGTAGATAACTAAAGAACAAAGAGATAGCCAGGTTAGAAAATGATAATAAAACAAGAGCTACAAGAGGAAAGACATTGCTTTCTGAGTGATAGCTGTGTAAAGCAGACAAGCAGTAGTTTCAGACTACTGGATGAATTTCAAAATCTAATAAGTACTGTCCCAAACTGAGGCAGAAAACAAGAAAAATAGAAAGGAACAAGGGTAACATGAAAATAAAATTTCCATCTCTGGGATTCACTAAAAGTTACCTTAAGTGTAAAAGTACAAAGAAGAAACTAGTAGCCAGGCAGCAAGGATGTCTGACAACTAACCAAGAAAAATTTATTTTCTTTCAGCTTTCTATAGTTCATCCTGCTGTTTTAATCCTTTAAAAGAAAATGTCAGAAAGAAAAACAAATCATTCATCAAAGTATGTGAGCACAATAACATCATGCTGGAAATAATTCTCCATGCATTTGTATGAACGCCTGTAGATCAGAAGGCTAACACAAGGACAGGTGGAATGCTGACTAATCTCCTTCTGAAAAACAAAAGAAGCCAAAGAGGGAAATGTTAGCAGACACTATTAAATTTCTCCAATGTATAGGAAGATGTCCTAAACAAAAATTATCAATTTTTCATGACAGTTAATGACCCTGAAAGTTAACCCAGATATTTCAACTTGATTTAAGGGTATAAGCAGCATTATATATTTATTCATAGGGGACCTACTGTACTATATTCATATGCTGAAAGAAATCAAGGAGGGCCAAGGGAACTGAAAATGCAGTTTCTTTATTTCTATATGTTAATGTTACGATAACTAATAGTTTAAATTCTGAATACAGCTACTCAAGAGAGAGATTCTATGGAAAGATTTTTTCTATAGTCTTGTATAATACATAAACCTTTAGATTTTTGAGTAAAGATTTACATTAAGGTGAGAAATAATAGGAAAGCTTGTGCTTCCCTAAGTAGACAACTCCAGTTACAATGAAATCTTAACAGGAGCAAAAAGTGAAATGCCAAGATGGATCTCATGGCTCTATTCAGTGGTGGTAGTGTTTTTAAATAATTAGAATATCCTAAAAAAATTTACGTCTCAAAAAATAAAAAAAAACACCCCACCCTCAAACCTCAGGTCAAAGTTAAAGAAATTAAAATAAGAAGATAAAGCTGACATGTCTTTATTCTTTCATACAATAACATACAATAGCAGCAGGTCTACCATGAAAATACATTAAGGTTTCAAGTTCCCTGACTTTTCATTTGCTTAGAAGTACTCAAGAAAGAGCTACTGAAACAAAATTGATTTGACATTGTTTGGCAATCTTGTAAGTATTAGTGTAGAAAGCCTGAGGACATCATACATCTTTTGAAAGGAAGACAGATGCTCTTCTCAGAAATCAGTTATGTCCTTCAGAGTTAATAGAGCCAAGTGTGTGATTTAGGTGCCTTTCGCCAGGAAAGAGAATGCTTCTACAAATGTCCTGTGAAGCTTTTAATAATGAGGACAACATGGTAGCACAGTTTGCAGTTTGGGAATTATTAACCTCAACTGATACAAATCAAAATGCAAAATAAGCCAGAATTCCGATAAACATAACCAAAAAGACAAACATAACTAAGGAACTGGATTTGTTTTTAGCATGCAGAAGAATATAAAAACATGAGTCATGTGGTTGTGCTGGTGCATTGCAATAGCTAAAGGGTATATTGAAGGTGATTTGAAAAAGGTGGTAGGAATACAACAAAAGTTGATTTCAAGCTAACATTTTTTTAAATTCTGTGTTCTGCTTTTTCTCCTCTGAGCTATGTATGTAATATAGAAAATGGTAAATAAAAGTAGTAGCTAGAAAAGAGGTTTAATGTCACAGGAAATTTGTTTGGTCTGTACTAATTTTGGTGAGTTATTTGTCCTGATCCTTTTAGTCCCAGAGGACATTCTCTAGTCTTTGCACTAATATGCAACATCCTAATTCCATGTGTCTTGAGGTTCTTTCATAGCCCTCTTGCCTTGGCTGCATTTATTGAGTACCGCTTCCCCATCTCACACCTATATGGAACTCAAACACGATAGCTCAAATATATAATGCCCAAATATAAGCACTAAACCCCTTGAAAAATCACTGAAATGACAGAATTTTAGGGGTTTGAATGGACCTTTAGAGATCACCTAATCCAACATCCCTGTCAAAGCGGGTTCACCTAAAGCAGGCAGGACAGGAATGTAAATACATCCTTCCCTGTCACTATTGGAACTATTCCAAATTTTCAAGAACGGTGAACTAAGAATTTACCTGTTCAGGGACATGTAACTGTAGAAGCAGATAGACACACCTATCTTTTCTTATATGTCTTACCCTATTATGTTACTGTGCTGATAAAAATAAAGAAACCCTGATATCAAACAGAATTTTTAAGCTACATCTATTCTTAACCTGTTCCCCCAAATCTCTCAACAGATATTATATCCACCAAAGAAAATTATCCTTCAGCAACAGCTTTTCACTCACAAGTTCTCTAAAGTCTAACAAGACAAGAACCTCTCACAGGGTTTTTCCCAGACTTTAGCATTCAGCACCTTTTCTCTGCATGGACTACCCAGGAATGTGAAACTTGAATATTTAACTAACGTGTTACTAACTCATAAGGCACAAATAACCCTTCCAATATAAAATCCTTAGCATGCAGGGCACATTCAGTAACAGCCCCTATTTAACCAGCTCTTAAATGTAAACATGCTTTGGGCAGTCTTAACTGTGACCAGCCACTTCTGTCTGTATAAAATACATGAGTGCGTAACTGCAGATGTATGTACATATATGTATGTGAACATGGAAGGTTCAGATTGGAAATCAGGAAAAATTTTTACACTGAAATGGTTATTAAACATTAGAACAGGCTTCCCAGGGAAGTGGCTGAGGCACCATTCCTGGAGGTTTTTAAATGTCGGGTTGCTGTGGTGCTTAGTGACATCACAGAATCATGGAATTGTCAGAGCTGCAAGGGACCTCTAGAGATCATCTAGTCCAACTGCCCTGCTAAAGCAGGATTGCCTAGAGCACATCACTCAGGACTGCATCAGGGTGGGTCTTGAAGGTGTCGCGGGCAGAGTGATTGGCTTCACTCATAAGAGAGAAGTAATAAACTATCTATTAAGGTGGAACAGATTTAACATTTTTAAAGTAGTAAATGCAACAGTATTTTACGAGGGTCGATGCCAAGGTACACTTGTGTATTTACTGCACAGAGGACAGGGTCAGACAAACTGTCAGGGATTTGAGTCACGTTGAGTCATGAGGTTCAGAAAGGACCCCCTTGCTTTCTAAACTCCTTCTCAGAGAGGAGTCTAGGTGCGGCTGGATCTAATTGTAGTCCCAGACTTTGTCAACAGTTTATGTCTAAAGGATTATATATATATATGTGCAATCAGTCCTTTCTATTACTTAGCTAAGATTTCAAAGTTTTAGCATGCTATTAGTCACTTACTGAGAATCTGTTGTGGCAAGAAATCTCTCAACCTCAAGGTGTAACCTTAAGCGAGCATCCTCACCGAAGGGGAGATCCTGGTGTGCAGCCCGCTGCCGTACCGGAGAGCTCAAAGGGCTCTTGGGCTGTCCACTATTTATACAGTAAGATAATTGATCTATGGTCATATTCTAATGGGAACAAAGTATCTAGGTCCCCAGTCCAGGTGGTGTTTTGGCTGTGTTACCAGTCATCCCCCAAGTCCAGGTACAACTTATCGCATCCAATGTTCTGATGGCCAAGGCCTAAGCACAGTGGGGAGGAAGGAAGGGAAGAACAGGGAGAGCATACCGCCACAGAAGGTCTCCAGAGAAGGGGACTCTACAACCTACCTAGAGTCCCCTTCTCTGGTTTAGTGATGGGTTTTTGTCAGAGTTGTGATGATGGTTGGACTAGATGATCGTAAAGGTTCCTTCCAACCTAGATAACTCTGTGATTCTATGTTTCATCACACATAATCACACAGCAAGCACTACATTTTTTTATTCAAATAAAAAATCAAATAACGTAAATAACAGTGACATTTGCTGTTTGCTTTTTTCCTAGAACTAAACAAAGATGCTGTTTCAGTGATCATATTGAAACAGCTTCATTTGTTACTCTTAAGTTACTATTATTTCCAAATTTTGCACAGCAACATACTGTTATTGTGAGGTGTGGGAGGAAACAGATAAATATAGAAAGTTTCAGTCTTCGACTACTTAGACAGTATTTGATTTCTATACCTTTACTACTACATGCAGAAAGAAAATTCCATTTAGGAGAATCATGGAAGATGTGTAATGATGAAGTCACATTTCTAACCTGTTTATAAAATTTCCCAAATCATAGACGCATAGAATGGTTTAGGTTGGATGGGATCATCAAGTTCCCCCTGTAATGAGCAAAGATACATTCCACTAGACCAGGGTGCTCAAAAGCCCCATCCAACCTAGTCTTAAAAACCTCTAGGAATGAGGCATCCACAACTTCTCTGGGAAACCTGTTCCAGTGCCTCACCACCCCTATTGTGAAATATGTATTCCTGATGTGATTACAATGGGAGTTATGAAACTACTATATACCCCCTGTTCTTAATAGGAGAAAGTTATCAATGTCAAGAATAGAGTAGTCTCACAAATGCTGCTTCATAATGTCTGCAGGGATTCTATAAACAGCAAAACAAACACTCCACACCATCTTCGAAATGTGGGATCTTCCCCACCAGACATGCCACTAGTAAAGGAAAAAAGTGGACTGTGCTTTTTCCTGAACAGTGTTGTTATTAATGCTAAATCCTTTATTACCACAACAAGCATATAGTTTTGTAGATAGCCATGTCAAAGGATGGACTTTGAACCTTCCAATAGAAAACAGTTATGTTTTTTTTTTAATAAATGTAATAATTTACAGCACTACTATAATCTTTTTGCCATGTGTAAAGGCTGCATTTCCCATTTGGTCTAAGAAAGGTGGCATGTCAGATGGAAATATCCTATGGGCCAGATGTAGCCAGTTGCACCATTTTGGTCTAGAACTAAAAACATTCCACCACGGTTTCTGTTTGGATGTGCTTCTTTCTTTTCAGACATTTGGAAAATTGTGCAGAAGAGTGCAATTTTTCATTAGTAACCTTTAAAATTCAGTGCTTATCAATTGCAAACTTCATATCTCTCTTTCAGTTAAACTTTTAAGGAAAAACTCCAGAAGTTACTGAGGTCATGTCTTAAAATACAGCAGCTGTGTTAAGAATTAGATTTTGCTAGCTTAGAGGAGAAGTAGCACCTTATAGTATAGTAAATATTTGTACAAAATTTAAGTTAGCCCCATCAAGAATAATTGCATACGTCTACATGATGGGCCATTCCAATTGTCCTCATGGGATGCAAATTAAAATGTTTGAGGTAAAAAAAGTACAACAGTTAGATTTTCTAAAATAAATCACTCAGTTAATATTCAGATTAATAGCCTTTCACACTTCCTTCTGACCTGAAAGCACATTTTATTTTCTGAGTTTTAAGGCACATATACCTTCACAAAATTACAACGTATTTAAGAGGAACTCAGACTCCTAAAAGCTTTGGGAAACCAAAAACCTTCTGGAAAGAAAAAACTAAGTTTGCAAGTTTTAACATGTTGAACAAGACCAACATAGTGTGCTTTCCATTACTGGCTGGCACTTCTCAAAACCTCGGAACTAAAGATATAAATGAAAGCCTGGTGTCAGGCTAATGACTTCCTTGTATTTTGTGGTAATTCCACTATCTCAGACTGTACCCTAATGCAGTCATCCAAACAGGCATCCCTGCTGCTGGTATTCTTCTGGCTTTCAAGTATTTCCCTTTGTAATGATAATGATGAATTTTAACACAGATTATTGTACAATTATAAATATACTAATTTTAATATATCAATAAATGTAAGAAAGATAAATAAGTATGCTTATAAAGTGACTAGAAGAAATATAAAAGTTTATATAATTGCTAAGTATCATTGTTACGAATTTAACAATCCAAAGAGTTCTCAGATGTTTCTGAAAAAAAATCTTGATTTACCACCTTAATTTTTTTACTAGACACTTGTAACTTTCTATCAAATAAGAGGTGAAAACTCCTTTCACATACTGAGCACATCCATAAAAGAACATGTGCTATTTATTAACAGCAGCAAGCATTTATTAAAGTCTACCCTGGCTTTTGAAAACAAGATGACTTCATACACAGGAAAAAGGTGTATATGATAAGTTGTTATTTCAGGACTGTTTTGAAAACATTAAAAAAAGGGGGCTAGCCCTATTTTACATGCCAGTTTTAATTAATCTAATTTCTAGAAGGAATTTGACCAATGACAAAGCAAAGTATAACCTTTGGGAAAACTCTAATCACCATTCATATAAAACTCATTATGGCATAGTAATGTTTCTTATGTCAATATTTTATGAACTGCAGAAGTGTCAAAAGAATTTTACAGTTTGCATTGAGCATTTTGAAGGTGTATCTCAATTCTAAATTCAAAATTTCACTAATGGCTTGAGTAAATTAGTAAAATAACTCTTACTACGCAATCTTAATCTTCCAGTCTGTTCTGCCAAATGCTAAGAGTAAGAGTAATTCACAGTAGTCACAAACACTCAAGTTAACTTCATATTCCATTGAAAACTTACCTATAGCAAGATATTGTATCATATTTTCCTGATATTATATCCTGGTCAGATCACTATTGGACTATTTCTAACTTGGCTATTTCACATTTTTCCATTTTATTTGCTGCCTCCTTCACCAAAGTAGATGGCAATCTATGTGACCTGTAAAGTAGTGATTTTCCCAAGTGTTATAAGTAGAATTTAGACTCATTATTGCCCTTCATGCTCCAGATTATTCTGGAAAGCACAAATGAAAGTGCTTGAGACCAGTCACTGGGAGCTACTGGAACCACAGGGAAATGGAGGAACCAGCAGAGAAAATTAAGAATGAGTAAACATGGGGATTAGAAACACAGAATGGACCAAAACAAGTTCCTCTCTATAGAGCACTCTCTCTCCTCTCTTGTGAGTTGCCTTTTACGTTGTCAGCCCACTATCAGTAAATACGCTGCTGTTGTCATTCTATGTCTAAAGCCCTTCACCCTTCTTCCCTCTCTTTCCCTCTGCCATTTTCTGTGAAGACCCTTTCCAATTGCTCTTGATTAGTATACACAGAGAAATATATACATGTGTATGCAAATATACATATGGTAACATAGACATATAAATATGCATGTACGTATACGTATATCCACCCAGTAAAGAGCACAATGAAGGACTTTCAGTTCAGGATGTATCAGTGGCTTCAGGAATTTGCTGGGATTGCAGAAGGTCTCTTAACACTATATCTGAGCACGTTCACCTCAGCATTTACCATTGTACTACAAAGCTTTTTGGAATTCCTCAAAATATTGGAAGTTGATACATAAGCTAAAATAAAAAGCACTACAATTGTATACTTCATTATTAAAGACTTTAGCCTACACAAGCATATTTGCTGTAAGCGCTCATGCTCATATGAATCTGATTTGAACATGAGAAAGAACAGGGCTTGATAAGTCATCTGAAAAGCAGCTGTTTTCACTCACTTAATAGTTATTATTTGCGTCTACATATGTAGATGACAATAGATGTCTCCTCTTCATGATGCCATGTCACAAACGGTTAAATATTATCTTACTGAATGTCTTTGAAAATATAAAGATCTGCAAAATAGCCCTTTTTACTCTTCAGGACATGAATTTTTAGTGAGCACCCTTGACACTTTCTTCCACGTATCTCATGGTAGGCAGAAAATCTTTCAAAAAAAGGAAAAAGTTTTCACGGATGAGCGCAAGAACCAACTGGAGACCATAATTATGATTAAAGTCAAATATTGAAGAAAATACAAGGTGACACAGGAGCTTTATGTTTTTACTGCAAATGCCCCAGGCCTTTGATACCATTTATAGGAAAATCTATCAGTAACTGTGATCAGTACTCTTAGAAGGATTTTATGTATCATTGATGAACCAGCATTGAATAATCCTTAGTCTCTCCAAACAAAAAGGAAATTAACAAAATCCTGAAAATCAGTTCCAAAGAAAATGGCAAGTTTTTATAATAACTCCTTCTTTTCATTAAAAAAGGAAAACCATTTCACTTCTCCCCTCAATTTTCCTTTGCACAGTTGACCAGAGAAGCAATTCTGCACTCACCTATGCTCACATTGCTTGTAATTTATTTTGTTATATTTTCTCAAACCAACCCCCAATCCATAAAAGTCACAGTGTGTAAAGGCAGCTTTGCACGGTAGAGAAATTAGGAAATGTTTTTGCAGTAAACTAGCCTACCAGGCCTAAACAGCACACTGTAGTTTTATTTTAGTACAGCACTTCTTAGGCAGCGTGTGGAAATATTCTTACATAGATAAAACACAACAGAAAAAAATTATCTTGAGGAAAGAGTGCAAGAAATACAGAACAATAGATTTTGTATATTAACCTTATTTATAGCAAGGCTAACGCCACTAAAACATGATTTCCTGCTATCCAGAGGCCTGGACAGGCTTGAGAGGTAAACCTATACAAATCTTATGAAGTTAAACCAGGCCAAGTGCAAGCTCCCGCATTTAGGTCTTAATGATCCCAAGCACAAATACAGTCTGGGCAGAAAATGGATTGAGTGCAGCCCTAAGAAAAAAGACTTGAGGGTGTTGGTAGATGAGAAAACTCAACATGAGCTGGCAATGTGCACTGGCAGCCCAGGAAACTAACCATATCCTGGGCTGCATCAAAAGAAGCGTGGCCAGCAGGTCAAGGGAGGTGATTCTACCCCTTTACTCCACTCTCATGAGACCCCACCTGGAGTACTATGTCCAGCTTTGGAGTCCTCAGAATAAGAAGGACATGAACTTGTTGAAGCAGGTCCAGTGGAGGGCCATGAAGATGGTCAGAGGGATGGAGCACCTTTTCTGTGAGGTTGACAGAGTTGGGGTTGTTCAGTCTGGAGAAGTCTCTGGTGGACACGTTATAGGAACCTTCTAATATCTGAAGGGGACCTAAAAGAGTGCTGGAGAGGGACTTTTTACAAGGGTACATAGTGATAGGATAAGGGGTAATGGCTTCAAACTGAAAGAGGGGAGATTAGATATCGGGAAGAAATTCTTTACTGTGAGGGTGATGAGGCACTGGAACAGGTTGCCCAGGGAAGTGTTCAAGATGAGGCTGGATGGGGCTTTGAGCTACCTGGTCTTGTGGGAGGTGTCCCTGTCCATGTCATGAGGGGTTGCAATTAGATGATCTTTAAGGTCTCTTCCAACCGAGAGCATTCTATGATTCTATGATTTCCTGGGCCATAGAATCGTTGGAACTGTCTGCACCAGCAAAGGCTCTGCACTCAGCCTCTGCGAGATTGAAAAAGGGACATAAAGACAACGCCAGACCACTCTTTTTTTTTTTTTTCATTGTTCTTTCTGTTTCTTCCTAAAAACAGATACACTTACTTGATTCTCACACAGATTTTTGGTAGACTATCTTGTTCTGAACTTGACTATTGTACTGTGTTGTTGGCTGGATCTGATTTTCTAAAATGTTTTTTCTTTTTTTCAGTTACGAAAAGGCACAAGAATACTGCTAGTTTATTTATTCATTTAATTTAGTCTCATAATAAAGAAATATTTTAATTTTATCACAATAAGTGAACAGACAATTTACTACTGAACAATACAATACTGAAATGCTGAAATAATATAAAGGTAATAAGAGGTAAGATTTCAACATATGCTTGAAAATAAGATGTTCTCCAAACTTTCATGACCCTTGTGAGCAAGATTAATAACAGACTAATAGTAAGGGCATGTTTAAAGAGATACGGGTTTACCGTATGAAATATAAGCCACTACATTTAATTACACTAGTTCACTAGTTATAAGAAGTCTATAATAAGAACAGTTAGTAAATGAGGATGAAGTTTACAATAGAAAGAGGAAAAAAAAATAAAAACAGAACAAGATTTTTATGCTTTAATTTCTTGCTAACTCACTGAATGTTTCAGTGAAAACTAACTGACATGGACTAAAAGAGACAAATTCAAAAATAAATTAGAGGAAGATATCTTTCAAAATCATGTTAGATGCAACTCTCCAGGTTGGAATGAAATGAAGTGGCATCTTATTGATGGGAGAGCATATCTAAGAGATGTTACCATTTAATCTATTTCTGGAGTAGTTTAGATTTTCCTCTGAGGAAATTCACAAAAATTATAAATCAGTCTTCTTTAATGAGTTTAAAATCCTGATTGCTCAGTATTATGATTCATTTCCAGTCAGAATATAGTTGAATTAGTAACATATTATTAGACCACTATGACCACTAAGAGTTCTAATCCAAAGAATGAGAAGTTCTTGAAAATAATAAAACAAATAATATATTTGCAAAGAATTAGATATCAAAGTACTAACAGCCACTGAATGTGTTAGAGTAGTGATAAGTTGTGCAAGGAAAAGGAAAACAAGAAACACAGTGAAGTTTAAGACCAAGAATCTACTAGAAAAAAATCTTTAAGATATTACTTAGCATAATGAGAAAATTCCTCTTCTGGCAAGTAACACTGAGATTGAACACTAAATGAAAAATATGTTCTTTTATCTCTAGTCTGTGGCATATGAGGGTATGGAGATCATAGGCTGAATTTTCTGCTGGTGTTAACAGCACAGCTGGGTTTTTCTTTACTTACATACATAGTTTGGGGAGATTCTGTGGAAGAGTTCTAAAAAGAGATGACAGTCAACCAGCATTTTCATCACACAGGAAATTCCAATATTGAAACGTTTTGTTCTGTTATCAAATCAGGACCCAAACTCAAAGTATCTTTTTCAACACAGAAAAACTTTCCCAACCAGTTATAAAGTGCCAACTATTTGGAGTTAGCTTAGTGAAGAATGGTAATAATTTGTGACAAAATTTTTCATTTTCCCTTTGACTTCCCAGTACAAGTCCAGTTCCCTGAGAAAACCATACCTGATCTTACACACCTGCCCATTCTACTAGACATAAGCATATGTGCCTAGACAAACATCTGAATTGCCTCCAAAGCCATTGACAAAATATGCACTTTAACTCTCATACTATATTAAAAGTGCCACAGAACTACTTTTCCTTGGTAACTGGATACTGCAAATATTAATGCAATTAGGTAGATTTTGGAAAGATTGGAATACTTGTATTATGTATTATTATGCATTAGAATTATTATGCTTAACTTTATTAATAAATTAAACTGATTACAGAATTCATGGCAACAGCCACAAGATAGTTAAATAAACATCTTTCTGAATACCTATATAGTTGTTTACATCTCATCCTAAAATATGCATTAGCTGTATATGTACCAGTATTGCTCCCATGAAAGCTAATGAGATTTATTTTGATTAAAGTGAAGATTGACCAACGAGCAATGAATGAATCCAACAAATCTACAAAATATTTCATGAGTTATACTTAACAGATGTACTGAGCTTCTGAGATGGACTTTTCCTATGCACCTCTCAACTTTAATAATCCTTATAATTCTCTTATCAGTTTATCTTATAACTCTAAAGAGTTTGTACACAAGACTGAAAAGCAGCTAACTCCTTTTTGAATACACTGTTTTCAATAATTTGTTCTCCCAGAATTTCAATAATTTATATTATAAAATGTAGCGAAATTCATTTTGCAGTAACTGCAATTTTAATGTACTAGGCATAGATTTACAACATTTTTCCAATCAGTTTGAAAAGGGAGCATAACTATTCCATATATTTTTTTTCATTTCTTGCCTTCCTAGCTTTGGTGCATTTATTAATTTTCTAGACCATTTTATAAACTGTTATTTTGAACCAAATGAATATCTGGGGAATAAAAAATGATAGTACAAAAACCCCACAAAAATAATCTAATTTGTGGTATTAGAAACCCTTCCTACTTAAAACTAATCTCAATTTAGAACTGTCAGGATTTCTATAAAAATCCTGTTACCATAGAGGGGAATATCCTGCTTGATTTTGATAGGATCAGATGTATGCTTATTGCATTTGTTTGCTTTTCAAGTTTAGTTAAGGTCTTACACATTCTTCATTAAAATATTGAAGCTGAAAGGCAAAGGAAAAGTGCAAAGTTATTCCTATACATTGTTCATGCTTGCTACAGTGCACAGAGGGCTTTGGAGAGAGATAATTTATTTTGTATTTTACTACCTTACTCGTTATTTTTCAGTTTATACATATACGTGTTCACTTAGTCTTAAAGCCTTATCTTGAATCACTTTGTAGTCAGTGGTACTGATCATATTCTTTGCCTTAAAAAGTAGTTTGGGGTAAAAAATCTTGGCCCTAATGAAAGTAGCAGCCACAACACTTGCTAGACTTGAGAGGGATCAGGACTATCACCCCTGGTGTTTTTTATCATGATGATGTCAATACTCTTTTCATTTTACGGTCCGGATTTACAGCCCTCTGTTCCTACCTAATAGATATATATCATCCCTTTGTCCTTTACAATTGAAAGGCAGTCTGTGAAATTAACAGACGTATCACTTCAGCTGAAACATGTGAGAGAAACCTTGGCAGAGCCTGCAGAGAGCAGTGGGCACCGTTTTACCTCCACTACACTGAGCAGAGTCATCACAGCAGAGGACAATGTAAGTATAACAACATCTTGAGCACGGAGGGACCATTCCCTCCCTGTACAGAGCAGCTGGATGCAAGATGTTTTCTGACATGTTGCCTTCTTACATTAATGCTTTAGAGGAAGCAGAAAATCATATAGTGGGCAAGTTAGGATTCACCTCCCTGTAAAAAAACGCTAGTGTGAATAACTATATCACTATGTGCTTTTGAATCACAGATTTCTGTGGATAGGGACTGACTCTTACCAGATATCCATGAACAGCCCAACACAGAAGGGTTCTAATCTTGGTTGGGGTCTCTAAGAAAAAGCCTACTGCCAACAATCAATGATTGTTAATTTTCCCTAGTATAATTTTAAATGGCTATGAGACTTTACAGTTTGGACCAACAGGGAAAAAAAAACTTTAATTTTAATCTTTTGGTTACTCTTTGCCCTCATATACTTAAATAATTCAAAACATAAGTGTCTACTCTTATTCCTTACTGCAAATGACATCTGTTCCTCATGAATTCTCTGAGTTGCATGCGTGATATTTGCTATGTCTGGATACTTTCCTTTGAAACATGCACTAACTAAAGATGGACCCTTATTCTGAAACTTGACGAAAGTTTTGATCAGTAACAGAGTTACAGCAAAAGGTCTATAGTGGGCAAGATTTGAACTTACAGTCTGGGAAAAATCATCAGACTGAGTTTTTTGACTGGAAACGTTTACCTAAACAGAGCTTGCTCTTCTGGAATATGAAGATATTGTACTGACGCGTCAGAACCAGTTCATCCAAGAATCAAGTAAAGCTGCTTTCATTCCACGTTTTCCACAGCTTTCTTTAGTCCTGTTATCAGGTTTACCAAGCCAAAGGTGCAAAACCAGAATATACACTAACAAAACATAGCTCTTTCCCCCTCCCCAAAAAACAAATGCTTTAATCCAATAACTTAGAAGTCATACATTGTTTATTCAGAACACAGTGAGACTTTAATCATAAGCAGAGCTGCAGAAGGGCCCGTGCCACCAAGGCAGAAACAAGTTCCTTGCACTCATATCATATAATCCAGGGTGGTCTGCTGTTGTCAATTTAAGGACCTATTCTGCCATTCAAAGATACCCCTATAGCAGGGACAGACAGGTACTGTTGTGCCATGAAAAGGCCAGAGCCCTTCAGCAGCATCTGCCATGGCCACACTCACCCTCTTGTCCATGTCATGAGGGGCTGCAGGACTGCCCCAAGGGGACAGTACCAGGAGGAAAGCTGCTCCCTGGCAGGGACATGCTGATATGCCCAATGTTGTGAGGGACCAAGGGGTTTGGGGAGAAACACCTTCCACCCACAGCTGGAAGGAGCCTTTTCCATCATCATAGCATGGTCCTACAGCAAATTATCTGCTTCACAGCTTCTGGGGTGGCACGGGAACTTAGTTAAAATAAGGTTTTTAAGGTGTCAGCTTTTTTAGATTTTTTCCCCCTAGAAACTGACATATTCCCAAGAAGACCTTGATCCTCTTACATTGAAACATAAACAAGAAATGGTTGTAGTAAAAAGATATTTTGGTGATCCCTGTGTGAGAAGAAATATCAATTTGTGAAGTACTTCATCAGGAATCTAAGACAGTCAGAAAGCCCCTCTAAAAAGCTACATTTTCTTCATTTAACCATTTTCTTTGTACATGTCAGTGAAGGAAACGTGATGATAAGAAGTGTTTAGTCATATTTTCAGGAATTTAACTACAGAACCCCAGAGCACATAAATGCAGCAGTAGCCCAGCCAGAGCTAGTGAGATGACTTGATGTTCATTAACCTAACACTGGAAGTCAGTTCTGCTTCACTGTATCCTTACCATATCTCTGTACAAGGTATGGGAAATAAATGAATTGTGTATCTTTTTAGTTAACAATTTCAAGGATATTCTGATAAGCATTGACACATACTGATAGTCAATCTCTTAAGAAAAACATGGTTCATATGTTATAACAATGTAGTATTAGCAGACAGTTCTGATAATTTCTTTACAAAAAGACACACAATATGTATTACCCCTTACACAATCAAATATGAAAACCTGGGAAAAAAAGTTTAATGCACAATGAGAAAGAGGCACTAAGGGTTGGTAAGTTCTCCATCTCCAAAGTGATTTTGTATCTTCTGATCCCAAGTGTACCAATCCTTGCATTAAACCATACCGCCATAAGGAAAGTGATAACAAATTCATGCAAGAGAAAATGTTAATTGCAAGAAAATTTATGCCCATAAAAGCACTTCTTCAGCAATCGTCATCTCAGAACAGACAAGATAATTTTAATGAATAGGTAATTTAGGTATTTTAAATTTAGGGTAATTTAAATTGAAAGGATCTGGGAACTGAGATTTGCAAGATGTTTTGTTCTTTCACCTTTACATCTGGGTCTGCAGTTCCCCCAGAGACAGCCTGGGACAATAGACAAAAAATATTGCACTCCCCTCAACTAAGGTGCTGTCCAGTCAGAGTGATGGAGAGTGGCAACTTTAGAGTGGCTAACGTAACACCCATCTACAAGAAGGGTAGAAGGAGGATCTGGGGAACTACAGGCCTATGAGCCTGACCTCAGAACCAGGAATGCTCATGGAGACGATCATCTTGAGTGAGCTCTCACAGCAAGTACAGGGCAGCCAAGGGATCAGGGCCAGTCAGCACAGGTTTATGAAAGGCAGATCTTGCTTAACCAACCTGTTCTCTTTCTATGATCATGTGACCTGCCTTCTGGATGGATGGGGGAAGGCTGTAGACATTGTCTATGGATTTTGGTAAGGCCTTTGACACCACCTCACACAACATTCTCCTGGAGAAGCTGGCAAATCACAGCATAGATGAGTGTACTGTCCACTGGGTAAAAAAAAATGGCTGGATGGCCATTCTGAGAAAGTTGTGATTAATGGGTGAAATCTTGTTGGCAGCCAGTCACAAGTGGTGTCCCTCAGAGCTCAGTTTTGGGGCCTGCCTCATTTAATATCTTTATCGACGCTCTGGATTAGGAGATTAAGTGTACCCTCAGTAAGTTTTCAGATCACTCCAAACTAGGTGGGAGTGTTGATCTGCTTGAGGGTAGGAAGGCACTACAGAAGGACCTGGACAGGTTAGATAGATGGGCCAGGGTCAATTGTATGAGATTCAATAAAACCAAGCGAAGAGCAACACGAAGGAAATGGAGCCATTGCAGCTAAGAAGTCAGCCCCATTGGCCACCCAGCTGAAGCACCTTTACACAAATGGGAAATAAGCAAGAGGAGTTAGAGACGTACGCGCTCCTCCAGAGCGATCATTTAATTGGCATTACTGAGACATGGTGGGATGACTCTGGAGTGTTGGAATGGAGGGCTACAGACTCTTTAGGAAGGACAGGCAGGGCAGGCAGGGAGGGGGTGTTGCCCTCTATGTCAAAGACCGGCTGGAGTGTGTGGAGCTCCACTCAGGAACAGAAAAAGACCTGATGGAGAACTTATGGGTTAGAATTAAAGGGAACACAGGGGCAAGTGATGTTACAGTGGAGGTCTGCCATAGACCACCTGATCAGAGAGAAGAGGAAGATGAAAGCCTCTATAAACAGATAGCAGCAGTGTCGCACTCGCACACCCTGATCCTCATGGGGGACTTCAACCACCCTGATATCTGTTGGAAGGACAACACAGCAGGGCACAAGAAATCAAGGAAGTTCTTGGAAAGTATTGATTATAACTTCAAATGCTTGAGGAACCAATGAGGAAAGGAGCCATGCTGGATCTTGTCCTTACCAACAAGGAGGGGCTGGTGAGGGATGTCAAGTTGAAGGGTAGCCTCAGTTGTAGTAATCATGAAATGGTACAATTCAGTATTCTTAGGGCAGTGAGGAGGGTGTGCAGCAAGCTTGTTACCCTGGACTTCAGGAGAGCAGACTTTGGACTCCTGAGAGATCTGGTTGGCAGGGTAGTGTGGGAAAAAGAACTGGAGGGAAGAGGGGTCCAAGAAAGCAGGTTAGTGTTCGAGGATCACCTCCTCCAAGCTCAGGAGAGGTGCATCCCCAAAAAGAAGAAGTTGGGCAAAATAGCCAGAAGGCCTGTGTGGATGAATAAGGAAGTGTTAGATAAGTTCAGAATCGAAAAGGAGGCCTATAGAGGGTGGAAACAAGGACAGGTGGACTGGGAGGAATATAGAGAAACTGTCTGAGCAGCCTGGAACCATATCAGGCAGGCGAAAGCCCAGAGAGAACTGAATCTGGCCACAGTCTGGTATGATCCAGGTAGCAGGAGTTTCAGATTAGGGAGTACCTAGTTGTCCTGACTCACTGTACTTGTAACTGAGACAAGAAAGTACCAGATTGTCCAGACTCACTGTACTGGTACCCAAGATGTAAACACGTTGGCTGGTCCTGACACTGCAATATGACCCAGGGGGTCTGCACCACCACATTCCACCCTGTGACCAAAGTCAATCTATTTTCTGGAGTGGTTCTCTTGCCTCTGTGCCTATACACAGACAGTGTCACATTTCAGTTATCATTTGAGGGAAAATTTATGTTAAGTTAGCCTCTGTAGCTATGAAGGAAGCATATATACATTACTCCATCTAATGGGACTAGACATTATATATGTAGGGAGATTCTTATAACAGCATAACTTGTTTTGTCAGCTCCTAAACCTTGATAAATAGAACAATGTTCAATAACAAACATACTATCACAAGAGCTAATAGAACCACAATGGGCTGTAGCATTAGGTTCAGTGTCTCATTGGCTTTTCGAGACAATACAAAAAGAGTCTTCCACCAGTGAAGTTCTCTATCTTTCTTTACTCTTCCTAGGATATGGTGTATCTCCTCTGCATCATAGTGGACAGTAATTAGGGAGGTTTGTCTGATGTTCCAAATTCATTTTAACAATTGACTGAAGTTATCACATTGAAACAGTTTTCTAAGCAATGTGAAATTCATTCCACTAGGGGTAGGTAACAAATCTTGATACAACGTATAGTTGGAAATGCAGCAATTGGTGGGTTATGGCAGGAGTGGAATAATTAAAGTTGCATCCTGCAATTTTGGTAAAATTACAAAAACAGATACTTGAGTGATTATTCATCTCTACAGTGACCTATAAATACAGAATTACAAAGTGTTCTTATACAAGCACATCCATTTCCAATAGATATTAGCATGGTTTCAGGAGTTTCATCAAGATATATTCCAAAATGACAAATACTTTGTGCAATCTCGAGATAAAAGTCTCAAGCCTTAATAGTATTACTTTCACAAATAAATCCCTCTTGTTCTTGTGCAATACAATTAACGTTGTCATTTTGCCATTGGATTCTGCTGGGGGTTCTTTTGGTGTTTTTTTTTGGCTCATACTTTATCTTCTACTGGGTAGAGTACGGTTGGGTATATGGCGTATACTGAAGTGTCATGTATTCTCAAAACAAAAGCTGTGGCTTTACTGTCGGTAGGATGATAAATGAAATTAACCAGATGACACCAGGGGATTGGAATTCCCTTTCAAATTTAGTTTCACTATCCCAGATTACCTTTTGAATTTCGGTGGATGTGGTGTGTTTATATTGCCTTCCTTTTTAATTGCTGTTACAGTAAATTGCACCCACAACCGAGAAACACGTATGGTGCAGAACATACTACAGTTACCATAGTGATTAACATGAATAAGGGAAGTGAGGGTCTTCACCACGTGGGTCGAGCTTGTTGAGGTGTGAACCAAATTTGGTTCACTTGTAACCAAGACAAGAAGACAGTGTGGGCTGGTCCTGACATTGCAATATGGCCCTGGGAGTCTGCACCACCATAGAGGGATCAGAATGTACTGATGTGGGAAGATAACTTTTTACAGGAATTCCTATTGACCTTCAAATTCTATTTCTTTTTACACATATGAAGCTTATCATGAAAAAATAGTAGCGGCTTACATTTATATATTGCATGATGTAACGGAGTTACTGTCTCCAGACATTTGCAAGATTGTCTTTCTCCTTTGTAAGGGAAAATCAAGTTTTGGCCTTGAAAAACTGAAGAGTGTTAGGTAAGCCATGTATCTTTAGAAGGTAATACTAAACCACATTGCTATTCCCTGCAGATGCAGTTATTTTCAGATGACATATCCTGCCTGCCATTCACAGTGCCTTTCTTATAGTAAAATATGAAAAAGTAAATTTAAAATAATACGGCAGTAGCAGTCTCACTGACCATTGCTCTTTTCCCATGCAAGTATGTTTTCTTGCCATTTTAATAAGGCAAATGCATACAATAAGAGTTTACATCTGTTTTCCAATTCCATGGCTTCAATATAAATGAACTGAATTAAGAAGATGAACTCAAGCAAAAGATTAACAACATAAATAACATTACCTCCTAATAAGGCAGTGTAAGACAAGACTGTTTTTTCTGGATGTTTTTGGGTCTTTTTTATTACCAAAAAATACAAAAATATAAAACCCAACAGCATGATTACATGAATGTATGGCTTAAATCTGCCAAATATTTATACAAAATGTTGACATTCTCATTTAATATTTTATTGAGAATGCCACCTTGAATCAAAACAGATTTTATGCTACAGCTGTACTAAGGATTTGTTAATGAGAATTTACCAAAGCAGCACTGTGTAGCATTTCTTACAAACAAGCACTTCCTTATAAGCTTTGTTTGGGAACATTTTTAGGTTTTTACTTATATTTTTGCAATAATTTTCTATGGGATTTTGCCAAGTAGGTCAGTTTCATTACATGGCTCATCACAGACTAGTTTCTTCTTGATTCTGTGCATTTAACTTATATGGTCAATGTTTAAAATTCACTTTGGATCTAAAATTGAGGGCTATCTGTTGAGTGACATAATGATTTTGCACTGATTTCAGAAATTCACATACTACATTCTCCACTGTTTTGCAGATGACAACATGTTACTTAACAGCCAACCTTTTTCTCCTCTCTTTGTGAGAGAAAGTTAACAGAAAAGATGGGGGAAAAAATGTTTTTCTCTTGCACTTTCCCAGAAGAAATAGACTTTCTTGTCTTGTGTTCATGGGAGGTCTATGCAAGGATGCAGCTCATGGTGCTGACCAGAGCATCTCTCACTTCCACAAAAGGCAACATATGGAAATTTAGATACAGTTGGCTAACGTACACTTTGAAGGTCCTCATTGATGTTTTTTTGGGGGGGTAAGTAAAGAAAGTATTGCATCTTATAAAAACACCTACATCTTCACAAACTCATTTACTCCAGTGTTAGTTAAAGAGATCTCACCAAGCTTCTGTCTGCTCATCCTCTCTTGCTCCATAGTCTCCTTCATCTAAAAACTCTTTCATATAACCTATGTATTTTTCATTACCACACTGTTCTGAGTTTATTCATACTGGCACCAGTTTTCATGAAACACTAGTGTTTCTCATCTAGACACACTGATTGTGTTTTGGAATGCCATAGGGCAGAAATGTCTAAGAGTTATTAACTACTATATCCAGAAAAGATGAAAAGTATAATTTTGTTTACAGCCACCTGCCAATTTAGAATTGTCAAAATTGCAACCAGCTTTTGATTTTAAAAACCCACATTTTAATGAGAGCTTATTGCAATCTCTGTTTTCCTTTACAATTATTTAAATGCCAATTTTCTACCATTCATTTTTCACTTGGCACTCTCCCTTCCCACTACTTGGCACAGAGAACTCTAGTGTCATCATACAACTTCATTCCATGTGAGCACTCCTAGCTTTATGTTTAATAGATTTATCTTTTAATTTTGTTTGCTTTTAAGTTGATGGAAGGAAGAAGTATTGTATAAATGAGACAATATCCTAGAACAATTTTGCAATCCACTCTAGATCTGAATCTAACTAAAATAGTGACACAAATTCTTCAGGACCAAATTTCAGTATTGTTAAATACAAATCTGAAAATAAATGAGTACTTCAAGAAACAGCTGAGCTGCAGCGGAAGATTTGCTCTAAAATTTAGTTACATAAGTCTGTGACTTTTATGACAAGAGAAATTAATCTAGCCTCATTCTATTATCTAAATCAGCCTGGTGTTATAACGAAATGCCTGATCTTACTCATTTCGAACTCACTTATTAGATGATATCTAGTGGTTAACTGCTAGCTCTTGGAGGTTTGAAATTTTCATTAATATTCACCTGGGGTGCCTCAAATGCAACTGCTTTTATTTACTTTTCCCTGCTACTTCAAAGTTTTGGAGAGGGTGTAACTCCATCGTGTATCTGTCAAGAAGGAGGAAGAACTTTACTTCAAAAACCTAATTTTACATTACGCTGACTTATAGAGCCTATTCTTTATTGATGCAATTAAGTATCCGGCATTTTGGATGTATGTGGCTTTTGCAATGGAGGATAGCAGTTACTGGTTGCCCCTCTAATTGCAGTCATAAAGTTGTTCCAAATTTGCAGCAGTTGATACAATCTTCCTTTTGTGTAGCTCATAGGAACAAACAACAAACTCTAACCCCAGTGAACAATATATACAAAGAGCAGCAGATAAATGTAAGTTTGTTTATTGTGAGAAATCTGTGTTTTTTAAAATCACCAAGTGTATGATCAAACCCTGAATTTATACAAGTAAATTTTAAAAGTCTCTAGGAGAATGCAAAATATGTCTGCAAAACCTGTTTGACAAAGTTATCTAGTAACCCATGACCTCTACAGCAGAAAAAATGAGTAGAAGTAGAATCAAAGTAGCAATGTGAAATACTGGCCATGGCTGAGTTTGACAAGAGCTACTATTAGTTGCAGATGTGTTGAACAGTGGTAGCAGTTAAGAAGGTAGTTTGTGTGACTGTTGTGTAGTGTCTAAGCCTTACCAGGGAGATACAACTCATTTTTTGCACCACTGCTATAATTATTTCATGCTCTCAGGATTTCAACACAAGCAATTAATTCCAGTATAAGTTCCTACTGGTCTGTTAGTTGAATCTCACTGATTTCAGACATGAAGCCTACAATTTGAGATCACAGCACAGATTCACACACTTTTATCGCAGGATTTGATTCTTTGTAATGAAATATTTGTCAGATAAACCAAATTGTTTTCCTTGTCTGTTTCAGAAGGTGACTGGGTTTTGATCCTACAGAATTTGCATTAAAATCATAGCATCTTTCTGCTGACGAAATCTTAAGCTGGCCACACGCACTGAAATTGGATTTATATAATTTTTCAGAGAGGAATCCCCTGCTTCATCATTACTACAAAGTCCAAAGGAGTTTGAGAGTGTGATCTCACAGTAATGTCTTTATAAAAGACTGCAAAATTATATCATACCTACTATTTACTTGCAAGTTGCAATTTGATCATGCAATAATAGGATAACATACTCCCAGGAATTCATCCTGTTAATGTACTTGTTGCAAAGAGCCTGAGATGAATCAATGAAAGAGATAGTGAGTAAGATGGGTGCATTACTTAGAAAACAAACATTTTGTATCAATGTATGCACTTCCCTTTGGAATTTCAGAGTCCTCTATCGAGATCTATTAAAAAATTTCCACTAATTCTGAATAAATCTTCCCGCTCTTCCTCATATAGCTCTACTAATGCAAGATTCATAACTTTGAGATATTTTTCCAGTTCTTTTCCTTTCAAAAGCCACTTTAATATGCAAGTTGCACAGCAATATGTAGGGCTTTAAGTTTTCACTGGGATTTAATTAAGACTAGTGTCCAGGCAGCCTAGTTATTTACCTTATTGTTGTAGCAAGTACATAAAGAAAGACATGTCCACTCCCACAGCTTGTAAGTGTACAAGGGTCTAATCCATGTCTCCCTTCCCTGTTTGTTTTCCCCCCAGGAGTTCTGAAATGCAGCTTGCAAGCCCTCTTTCAGTCATCTGGTGCTGAGTCACAACTACCCTGAAACCAATAAATACATACTGGGGGGATAGGTGAGGGTAACTTCACTATTAGTTTTTTGAGGGTCTCACTGATGATAAGCTATAAGTTTCTTCCTGGCTCTGAACTTTAATGAACAGTCTATGAGAGTCTCAGCTCATAAATCAGCAGCAGCAATATTCCAACATCATTGCTGCTTCCCAGTGTCTGGGCGCAGACTCCTTCAGACACTCTCCACCCACCCAGCCTACTGGTAGCCGGCATTTGGCCCTCAAAGTAGTCATGGCTGCTTTTTTGTACAGATATTTCCACATCTGGCAGGGGACTGAGACAGGTTCTTTTTTGGTCTTGTTTTTCATCGAGATCTGAGAGGAACAGAGTGTGATCCTGGAGCTGTCATTCAGACCTAAAATGTGTCCTAAGCAGTGAAAAAAATGGAAGCAGGAGCTTCCTATTCATCATTTGTTACCCAGGCTGAATCCTTGCTGGCTGCCTCGGTGCTCTATGATATACAGACATTCCTACGGAAATGGAAACCTCTGATGACATAGAAAAGTTCTTTAGCACTTGTGTGTGGGTGTGATAGGCACCTGGGCCCTCACTGGAGTGCTTTGAAAATGCTTTTAATATGACAATGCTGGCAAAGACCCTTTGAAATGTCACTTTTTCACCAACTCCGGGACCTTTTGAGTGTTACTTGCATTACATTTAACTCAAAGTGCCACAGAACAGAAAACTGTCAGACATCTGGAAGGCTGCCGTTCTCCTACTCACACTTTCCACTGGCCTAACTTAGCCCAGAGAAATCTGCCTTGAGGGTTGATTTACAAAGAAAATAAATTTAAGGTTTTTCTCACTTCTTTATGACACCTCAAACCTTTCTTATTTTTCTGTGGTTTGTTTGTGGAGTTTTAACAGGGAAGCAGGTATTCCTACTTTAGGAAATACTAACATCAACACTGCCACATAGAAGTATTCTCTGATTAAGGTATCATGCCAGACAAAGTCGGCAAAAGAAACTAACTCACAGGGGTGTCATTAGTCTATGACACAACTCCTCTGCAACCACCATAAACTGTGATACAAGTTTTCCAGATCAGTATTTTGTGCAGACATATCTCATACAAAATCCTATTTGCTCAAAAGGATAGGTTCCTGTTAAAAGACCATTTTAGCTTGCCCTTTTAAGAAGCCAAAATTGCTTCATAAAATTAAAGGCACAGAAAGAATTGTCAAGGGACAATTTATAATTGCGTCTTATAAGATTCCACCAACTCATCAACATCATGGTTCAGTTGTCAAACTACAGTTCTTCAAAGCCTTTGGAAGGAATACAAGTTTCCTGGGGTAGACCATCAGAAGTGGCTCCACACAAAACTCAAGGCAAGGGACACAAGACTCAATCTAAAAATTAATTACCTGCTACCAGGGTCCTCTGTGCATACATTGCTCCCGTTAGCTGCCCGCATATTTCAGCAAATTCTGCAATGAAGTATTGTTGTGACTATTTTTGACTTTGAATCATTAAGCATTCAAGAAATTTATCTTTGCAATGCAGTTTCTGAAGAACATTTCTTCAAGAACAATTCCACGTGGTTGTTCTCCAAGTGCCTTGTACTTTGACAAGAGATATCTAAAACACTGTGACTTGAGAAACTCTTTGACACCTTTGTTACCTCAAATACACTGTGTTCTGTTCGGCATGTTTATGTTACTTAGATCTCAACATGACTCTTGTGGTATAGAAAAAAAGAGACTATTTCCATTCTTCTTCAATACACAGTTCAGAAGGCATCAGATTAGAAAACTAGAGTTATGAAACTATTCTACTTGTCCTTAAATAGTATTGAGAAAAAGTATTTACTGCAAATAGCAAGCATTTCATGTTCAATCAAATCTATCCCTACAGTTCTCCCAAAAAATGAATAATTTTAAATTGTGGATTTCACTAATTAAGTTTTTCAGAGTCAATTCCCCTGTCTTTTAAAAAAACCTTCATGGTACAGCTAAAGATGCCAGAAAACTAGCCTTCTGCTTGGTAATTATTTTATCTTAGGGAAAGCTGCAGCCACAAGATAAGAAAAAAATCACATTCCTGGAAAAGAACAAAAGAATAGTTCATATATACTTTTCCTTTATTTTCTTTCTGGAAGCAGTGATGGCTGATAGAATTTTTTTTTTCAGAATTTTAGCAAGGACCTTCAGTGTCTAAAAGTTCGCAGGAGGGGTGCCATGACTTCTAGATTATGTTGCTTTCATACTTTTCCTGTCAAAAAGTGTGTCTCTCTAATTTGTAACCTTTTGTGTAGCTTATCACTTGACACTGAACTCACAGGAATGCCTGTTCCTCATTTCCTCTGCAATGTTTCCTATTTGATTGCAGCTGTGAATGATTTCAGGTGAAGATGGGGTAAACCTGCCCAACTCTAGATAATCTGTTTATATAAGGAAAATAAAACAAAACATAGCAAAACAGCTGGATATTCATGTTCTATACTTATTTTGCTCCTAAGAGAGAAGCACTGCTAGAAGTCTATTCGCTACCCACTCTCTAGGTTTAAGAGAGTCACCATACAAGTTAGGTCCACACTTCAGACAAATCCAAAGTAAACCTCAAATTTAAGACCTGGTACATTGACCCTGTCCTGTTTACGTTATTTAGGGTAAGCAGTACCATGCTTGTAACAGCAACTAGAAGGCATCTGAGCCACTCAATATGTCTAAATTTGGGCTCTTAATGAGTATTCATGTGACTAAACTCAGATTTTTTTTAGGCCCTCTTGGCTGTCAATGAAGGTGACTTGAGGCCTCGGATCTTTCTGCAACCCAATTCTCCATGTCCTAAAGTAAGTACTTTACCTACTAGTAAGAGTATTCAGTCCCCCTAGTAGTAAGACTCATTCAGTGTGTCCCAGACACAATAATTTCTTTCAGCTGACAGTAAAATACTAAGTCCAAGGCGTGCCTCTCCAGGGTAGGCATCTGAAATTACTGCAGACAAATCCCTCCTCTTCTGCACCCAGAACACCACTTGGCATTCACAAATGAAGGCGGAAGAAAACTGCACAGAAAAAAAAATCTCAGTACACATTTGAGGAGACAATGCTGCCTAGGAAATAATGTGTATGTGGGGACCAGAGGAGACACTTGCACCATTTACAAATGCAGTACTTTTCCTCCCCCAGAGCACATCCAAGGGACTGAAGAACAACCTCTGTCTTGTGAAGCCCATTAAGTTCATGGTAACACACTAACATGAACTAATGATGCAACTGCTGCTGCTAATGTGTCTTGCTGACAGGCTTGAATTAGCCACATCATGGAGACAGGTGATATGTCATATGTGTGCTGCATAACATCACCACATCATACAAAGTGGCATTATGACAGCCTGCAAAGTCGGAGAGGTGGCAAAATGGTTTCCCAACACATTAGGGGGATGTTGAGCCAGAAATGACACAAAAAGCTCACGTAGCAAAGACACTGTTGTTGGACATGAACACTTAGACAGACCTGTGCCTGCATCTAATCCAGCCCTGACAAAACATTTAGCTATGTTCCCTGGAAGCTTCTGCCTTGACAGACTGCTAAATTCAAGCCAGAAATAGAAAAGACACAGCTGAGCAAGGGAGTGTTGCTGAAGCACAAAAATCAGCATCAGGCAACAAAACAGACCTAGCGATAGACTTCAGCCAGAACTTCTAAGAGGAAAACTGTTCCCCTTTGTGGCAAATTCAAGGAGAAAGGTAAAAAAACAGTCAGAGGAGAAAATGGTGAAGCAGAGTAGGACCTGGCCAAGCCGGGGAACTGCATGCACATGGGGAGCATGGATTTGGCACGCATCAATGCCTGGGGGATTGAAGTGTGGTAGGAAGCACTTCAGTGCTAATTCAGGATCTCCTGCACTTTGTTATCTCCCATATAGAAGTACGACCTCCCTTGCTACTAAAGCACATTATTGCCTTCACCAAATATACATACTAACTAACACTGACCCCTGAGAAAGTATAAAACTCTTATTTGCACAAATGGAAGTCAGGCAAAGACATTCACAGGTGATACAGTCTTCTTGTAACACAAGCCACATATGTGTAACATTACCTCATACAGGAGGACATTCTCCCCCTCTACTCTGCGCTCATGAGACCCCATCTACTGTGTCCAGCTCTGGAGTCCTCAACACAGAAAGGACATGGACTTGTTGGAATGGGTCCAGTGGAGGGCCACGAAGATGGTCAGAGGGATGGAGCATCTCTCCTCCTGTCTCAAGACAGGCTGAGAGAACTGGGGCTGTTCAGCCTGGAGAAGAGAAGGCTCCAGGGAGACCTTATTGCAGCCTTCCAGTATCTGAAGGGAGCCTACAGGAGAGCTGGAGATGGACTCTTTGTCAGAAAGTGTAATGGCAGGACAAGGGGTAACGGTTTTGAATTGGAAGAGGGAAGATTTAGATTGGATATTAGGAAGAAATTCTTTCCCATGAGGGTGGTGAGGCACTGGAACAGGTTGCCCAGGGAAGTCGTGGATGCCCCATCCCTGGAAGTGTTTAATGCCAAAGGTGGGGCTTTGAGAAACCCGGTCTAGTGTGAGGTGTCCCTGCCCATGGCAGGGGGGTTGGAACTCGATGATCTTTATGGTCCCTTCCAACTCTAACCATTCTATGATTCTATGATACAGCTAAATTGCTCTAACTAACCCCTCTATTTTTAGTGTAGGTGTCTCTCATGACATTAGGTAAGGAAATATCCATACTGCATCACTGAGGTGTGAGTAGGGGAGAGGGTGTGGACAAGTTTACCTTGGATTAACCCGTTCACTTACTAGCCACCACATGCCATGCTCTGACACTACATGGAAAAATCCTGAGCAGCTGATGGTCATGCTCACTGTCAGTTTACTACTACTGGAAATAAAACCAATTAATTTAAAACTGACTCACATGTGTCATTATGACTACGGTCATATCTCTTCCAACTTAGACTTTGTATTCTGCTAAAAAATAGATAATGCTGCAGCTTCTATCTGGTTTTGTGTGGAAACATCTGGCAAAGTACTGTTATTTCACAGAACTACCTCCTTATGCTTACCTGTGTCCACTTAATCTACTACATTTTTAATTCCATTTGCATTTCTAATAATTCTGAAATCAGCTTGACAGGTATGATAGTTCTGTCATTAACCAAAAAACCACAACATAACTTGTCCAAAAAGAGTAGATTCCATTATTATCATTTGCAGAGCTGTCAGTTTGGTTTAGTGCGCCTATCTCCCTTTCACTCTCTGGTGTTGGCTGAAGTCAGACACTGAATACTTAATTAACCAAAATGATTGTGGGAGTGCACATTTTCATGATATATATAAGGCACGAAATATTACAACTCAATTTCCATCTTCTAATAGCTGGCACATTCTTTGTGCAACTCTGCACTTTTAGAAACTTAAGGAAAACCATAGGCTCTAAAAAAAGAGATGGAGTGGTACCCAGGGTAACTTATGGAAGATGGGCAAGATATTTTTACTTACTTCATTCACAATGGGCAAAAACACTCCAGACCTAAGTTCTGACACAAGGAGAGGGCTTAATATGTTTTTATTAATTATTTTTATAGAGCTATGGTCAGTGATCTGACCATCCCTGTCATATGCAGAATGAGGAAATGGAGTTCAGGAGGAGAAATTGCTTCAAAGGTTTGCTCTTCCGGAGTCCAGCATGTCTTCATCATTGAGAAGAAATGGATTTGGGGTATAACATGAAAAAATTCAGAACACGAGTCCAGGGAAGTGCAGAATAAGGTTGCTGTTCATGACATTGACTTCAAGCATTGCATGTCATCTGTCCTACAGCCCTGCTCAGACCTCACTTAAGAAGAGCCTTGTTGCTCTCCACCCACCCTCTGCGGGGCTCAGGGAGGCTGCACATTAGAAGTCCACTGTGTCTCAAGCAGATGGTGCAAACAGGCTATCCCATGCCTGAGGTGGCCAGCCAACAGGACAGCCAGGTGTGCAGTGGTCTCATTCAGAGGGATAATCTGATCTCTCAGAGGACATCCAGCCAGTGGAGCAAGGCAGGACTAGCTCCCTTTCCAAATGTATGTAGCCCAAAGCTATTAGCAAATGTTCAAGCTGAAACTAGTTCTTCCTGTGTGTAGCGTAAATCAACAGGGAAAGGTCTAAAACGATCTGTAACACACAATTTATGCTTTCACAGTCTTTTATCTTTCTAGTTCCCTAAGGTAATGGAGTAATTGCAGATAATTATTTCAGAGATTATCATCTAATTCATACTGTGAATCTACATGACAGATATTATTCATTTAGCCAACAAGAACAGCTATTTTTAATTCCTATCTCATCTCAGTTCAGTTTTTCAAAATAAAATAGCTCACTACTGATTCCACATCTCTTTGTGCTACTGGCAATGTACTGAGGAAACTTATGTGGATAAAATGCCTGTGTTTAGCAAGATTATGGATATGCTTTAGTAAATTTAAACTCCAAATTAACATTAAAACTTAATGAATATGCTCACATTGAGGCTTTAGAATTAGGAAAACAAAGATGAAAATATATTTAATTTATGAGTCTTGAACGCAGAAATAATATTTATCTGTCCCAGGCATTCAGATCATTTTGGACACTTTGTTCGTAATCTGTCTTTTTACTTTTTCCCAAAAAATAATTTATTTTGTGATATACATTTTCATCTAGAACCAAAACTGTGTTAAAAAGATATGTTACAACAGCCACTTTGACTCCAGTTCCCAGTTGATTGTGTTGTTTTCTATGTAGAAAGCATTGAAGTGATGATTTTCCTGATGAATATAAATATAAAGAATAAGTGAATCCATTTTGACAGCTTTCTAATTATTTGTCTGTTAACTATTTTGAATTACTCAGAAAAGTTTAATTAGAACTCTTAAAATGTGCTTAACTCTTTTCTTCTGCTTGCGATTATTTCATTGTAAAATAATTCCTTCCTTTCATGAATATAAAAGCTACCCTCAAATTTCCCTTTGTATCTCTACTATTGTGTAACTCAAAATTATGTAAAAATTAAAATAGCTTTATACAATAAGGACATGCAACTCTTACAGACCAATGAATAGAGATGTATGCATATTATTTCTTTATTATTTAGATATTTCTAATTTACTATCTGTATTAGTAGTTCCCAGACATTTAAGCAATTAAAACAATGCAGTTAATCCATTTACTCTTCCATAGTTTTCAGGCTGATTTATTATCGACAATGAATGTTCTTTACTAGACTAAAGAGTCTGGGAGTAAAAGAGTCCTAACAGAAAAATAATAAATAACCTACGAAGTGGGAGTAAGGTTTGGTGTTGAATATGAAAGTGCATTTCCTCCAGAATTACACCCTTGCTAATACTTGAATTTAACATATCCTTACAGTCTTATTCAGCTTTCAGCTACTCAAAATCTAGGTTTTGATGGTCAGGTTTAGCTACATTCACAGCCATATGTGGCAGAAATGAAACCACAATACTGCCAACATGGCAGCAAAACTAAGATATGGAAACCAGTGCTGGCTCTTTGCATTTCTATCCTTATACTAGCCTAGCAGTAGAAACACATACAGATGAATAAATGCAATTTTCTTATTTCTTTTCTGATTCCTGATTGTATTTAAAAGTTGATTTCACTGGAAGACAAGGCTTGGAGTGCTCCCAGACCTTTATGAACTGAAAAAACGTTAAAAGTAAAAAGAATATTTTTAAAGCAAAAGTCTGACAAAAATGCCTGTTCTCCTTGTTTACAATATGCCAGATAATTTGGACTGACAGTCACTTTTAAACACAGTTATTTTTCATTGCCTAGCCTGCTGATTCACATTTTCCCCAATCGCTCAGTGAAGAGAATATTATTTGGACACAGAGCGATCTTTTTTATATCTGGATATAGGACTCGATCTCAAACTCACTAAATTCAAGTAGAAAGACTCCCACAGGCTTTAATAACTTCTGGTTAGGTCTTACTTAGGTCAGTGACCATGGCAGGTTCTCAAACACAAATACATCGAAACAACTTGGGGAGAAGAGATTGCATTTCTGAAAGTGCGTTAAGATAGGACAGTCTGAATGGTGAGCGAGTCAAACATTCATTGCACAGAGAGCTGGGATACTGTCACTGCTTCTTATCTTTCTCTTTCATACTTCACTTTGCAAAATCACTGGGAAGGCAGCTCTGTACTCTCCATAACATAATAACTTCTAGAAGACAAAAAAACCTCTAGGTGCATCTTTGTAGCATCAGTCATCTCTAATATCTTTATAAGGTATTAAAATGAATAAAGTCACATTATTTTCAAGACGTTATAGGCTTTGTGATTCAGCTCTTCATCCTGTTTTTTTCTTACTTGAATTTTATCCTTTACTGATGTCTGAAATGAATTAGTGTTTTGATTTAAATGAGGGAGATCCCTGAACCAGCCAGGAGACTGTTTAAAATTATAACCTTTTGCAGCATTGACACGTATTTGGGAACAATATTAAAAACACTTATTGCTATTTGCACATCTTATTAATTAAGAAATTAAGCATTTAGTAAATAGATACATAAGAGACGAACTGGAAAAGTCACCTCACTTTCTTCTTTCTTTACACAACAACGGAGTGGACAGGACAAGATTTTTGCCAGACTTTACACACTGGGTGGAACAAAGTGCTTTGCAGTCACAGTTTACAGAACACCAAACAAAGTTTCACTTTGGGTGGATTAAAAATTAATACACTATGCTCAGATGTTGTGGTTCAATAAAATTAACAGTTTCCTGGCTTCCCACTCTACTGAACTCATATTTCCAACACACACAAACATGTGTGAGCCCACCCTTTTTCCGAATCTCATCCATTTACCACAGTCAGTAAAATCCTACCCAAATAAGTGGCTTGTTGGCATCTCGCCATTTCCTTGAGGGCTGTTTCTGTCATCTGAAGCAAGGGGCTACAGCCCAAGAGGCTGCAAGTTTCAGCAGGCAAGGCTCCATCTTGAACTCTGCAAGACAGATATTTGGTTTACTGTAGCTATTCCAACTCAGTATTGTAATGGCCTTACATTCTGCGGGAACACAATTCTTGTCTCTCCATTGATTTATTTTTCTCTTTTTCCATGGAATTGTCTCATCGTCAATGTAAGCATGTACTGACTTTAGTATTTGAAGGGAGTGGAAGATCCTTTCCTTTAATTTTGGCTATTTTCACATAGGAAGGTCAGTGAGCAAGTGTGATGGCACCGTCAACTTCACATAAAAGCTATTTACTTTAAAACATGCTGCTTGTGACATTGATTTTGCAATCAGATGAAGTGGAGATGCTCGCCAAGGACTTTCCAGAGCCCATGTTCGCTTTTTTCGAGTCAGTCCAAGGCATGCGCCCTGATCTCCCCTCCAGCTGTTGGGAAGATGACATCTATCTGAGGAGCAGATGCCAGTGCTACAGGGAAAGCACTCCCTTTCCTTTCTCTCTCCCCACTACTGAGGAAGCCTAGAAAAGATACCTGACCTCCACACACCTGATGCTGGTCAAAGGAAGCCTATTGGCACCTCTGCTACCTCCTACGGACCACCAACATGCATTTTGTGCATGATAGCTGAATCCCTGTGTTCAGTGCTGGCATGTTCAGGTTGACATGAACTGCTCAAAACATGCTGACCCATTTGAGCAAGAACACACATCAGGAAAAGCCTAAGAAAGGAAGAGATAAAGGTTTTGCAGGAGGGGCAGAGAGTGGAGAAAGTTCATTCAGAAGCTCAGGAGTAGGTTACTACCCCGTGAGCTCTCTGAGAAGTTCACTCAGCTCAAAAATGGCTACAACACCCAACATGTCTCATGGGAAGAAGGAAAAGTGAAGAAGATGATGGCCAGGAGAGAGCTGCAGGAATGCAAGCCAGAGACTGGCATTCCAGGTTGTTGACTGGGATGTTGCAATGGGTGAATAGCAAGAGTTCAGGTCTGAAGGGCAGATAGATCAGAAAGAGTGGGAATAAGAGCAGCCATCTGCAGTTTGTGGGACTGTTGTTGCTGCTGAGGCAGGAATATAGAATCACAAAATAGTTAGAGTTGGGAGAAACTTTAAAGTTCATCAAGTTCTAACCCCCCTGAAATGGGCAGGGATGCTTCCTGCTAGACCAGGCTTCTCAAAGCCCCTTCCAACCTTGTCTTGAGCACATCCAGGGATGGGGCATCCACAGCTTCTCTGGGCAGCCTGTTGCAGTACCTCACCATCCCCACAGTAAAGAATTTCTTTCTAGTATCTCATCTAAAGCATTCACTCTTTCAATTTAAAACCATTACACCTCATCCTATCACTACATTCCCTGTTAGAGTCCCTCTCCATCTCTCCTGGTGCCCTGTGTGTGCCTGGCATGATCTAATGTGCCAGGAGACACCTTACGTGAAGGCTGAGCTTGGGTAACATCAGCAAAATAGCAACACCAGGCTAACTTAGTACATGAAGGCAATATGAATCAGCTATCCTTGGACCACAGATCACTAAAAATACCCTGGATCTGAATCATACCATTGGGATAAACACCGTTAATTAGAAGAGACATAAAACCTGCTTTTAATGATACAGGCTTTTAGACTAGTACTCAAGGGAGGAAGCTTCCTTTAAAATCTCCTAATATGTACTTGAAGATGATGTGGTTTTTGTCAGGATAATGAATCTGCTCTAGCAGATCCAAGGTGCCTAGCATCTCTGGAGAGCTGTCCTTCTCTCTGTTCTGCTCCAATGGCAGATGTATGGCCTGTTCAGCTCTCATACCAATGCCAACCCATCCCAGGCTTTTCCTACTTGTGCTAGCATGCCATCAGGGAGGTTACATGTGAACGTATAGATAGAGCAATACAATAAGTTATTTCTGCAAAACATTGTCCTCAGAAAAGTAAAAATTAAAAAGTCTTGGCTGAATGTGGACATTAAAGTGATCTGGGACAAGGGTATAGCTCTTCAGCATCCTACATTGCACTTTGAGGGAGGACCAGAAGCTGAGCAGAAACCACCAGTACCAGATTTACTCACATGTGCCTTAAAATTATTTGCAGTTGTTGTTTACCAAATCTATAAAGAATTATTTTAACAAAGCATCAGTTTAGATTAAGAAACATGGATTCTTCTTTTGTTTTGCATGTATCACGTAAACCATAGACTTAAAATATCAAAGAGTATGAGTGTGCTCCATGTATCTGCAGGAATTTGTTCCTTGCTTATAAAACTATAAGGTAACTCCATCAACGTCCACTAGATAACTAAGTAAAATGAATTTACTTAGAGTGAACCTGTGTTCAGTTTATAGCTGATTATGGTCTTGAGGGCAGAATCTGATTTTAAATATTTTTCTAATACACAATCTGGTCAGCACCAACTGCTTGCAAATGACATTTCTCAGTAAACAATTAACTTTTACTGCATTTATTTTATTTTTTCCACATCTGGATGGGATGTTGACACATTTTCTTTTTTACATATTTATATATATTTAAAGGAAAACCTTTATCTATTTTAATTTTTTGTTGTTCTGTCAGTTTTACATTTTCACATTTTGAAACAGTTTTTCACAGTATGTCTTTGGTTTCCATTCTCTGATAAAATGTCCAAGTTATGATTCTTGTGGAAAAAAACAATTTGGTTAAGTTTTTATAACCACATGGGCAATTTTTTTCTTTCAAACAAAGCAGAGACAAGCATGTAAGGACATGTTGGGCATGCACTGACAAGAAATATAAACAAGTTCTTTTCCCATCAGTTACATAAAGGCTTCTCGCTGGTTTATATTTGTTTCCCACTTTATATTAACTTTGCTTATCAGTGCACAGGCTCTTAAATGAATTCATTCCTCAGCTCATAATTTACCCATTGGAATTTGCAAATAGTGGTAAATTGGCATGAAAAATTTAAAATAACATCCACATATGTTTTTTCTCTTCAGATGAGTTCAACAGCACTTGTAGATGTGGTATTTGGAAGAGATAAGTTTTACCTAATGTTTTGGTTTAATTAGCTTCCTGAATTTCTCTTACGCTTTATAAGATGTTCTTTTCTGGAAAGCATGCACAAGGAATTAGCAATTAAATTACATTAAAGTGTCTAAAAGAAGAAAATCTATATTTAGTATTGATTAAAACAAACATTTTCTATAGTTCATCATTTTTCCTACAGTGGTATTCGTAAGTGTTCCTAGGTGAAGATTTTAACACTGAGAAACTCGAGCTTAGTCTGAAATTGGATTGATGCATCCTGTTAAGTAACTTTAATGCATCTCAGTTTTTGTGTGCTTAATAATTTTTCAATTTAATTCACTTTTTAGATTATCTAGGCATGGCTTGAAAGACTTTAAACTTATACCGCCTGTTTCCTCCAGCTCTGTGTACTCTGTAGTGTAGAGAACATCCCTCAGTTCCCCATACAAGACAGTGTTTTCTGGCATTATCTCAAAAAGTCCCCAACAAAATCAAAACAATACAAAACAAGAGTTCTGGTTACATTTTCAATGATTAACAGTATAAATTACTATAAACAGCATACATTAGGCTGAGTTTGCCTGACCTTTATTTATAAGGCGGTTGAGCACACACACCCTCCTTTTACATAAAACAAAAAAAAATTATTATTTGAAGGAAGGTCAGCAGTCTAAAAGATATATTCTAGGAATAAGGATCTGGAACTTTTGGAAACATTCTCAGGCTTTCTCAGCAAAACAGACATTTCATCAAAACAGAATGTCTACAGACCATGTCGGTTTCCAAGTGTTTTAACTTTAACCCTCAAGTTCGGTGCTTAGCATGCTCACAGTTACATTTACTTTCTACCTACACCCATGTATCAAGGCAATGCCTTCAAAACCTGTGCAATCTATATATAAACCATGTGCTAAATATATTATAAAAACATCCCATTAGGAAGAAGAGAGAGTTTTAAAATGACTAAAGGGTTTAGAAAATATTTTGTCTCTAAGTTTATTTTATTGTCCATGGATGCAGAAAGATTTTTCAGAGCTCTATAAGGTACATCCTTGTATCACCTGTCCTTTCAAAGATATTTCTCTTTCCACTGAATATGGCCTCCCTCTCCCTCCTTAATACCTAAATGTTGCAAGATTTCTTTTTTTTTTTTTTTTTTTTTTTCCTTTCCAGTTTAGAATACAAATAAACCATGAAACTTTTAAATTCCTCACAACTGGAACTGTCATTTCAGGACATTCCTGGGAGTTCAGATGTTTATAAGTATCTTATCCAGTGGTTCCAGATGTCTTCACCTTGGGCTAGAAACCTCAGGAACACATATTTTCCCATTCTTTCTTTCAATTCTCCTGATTATATTCTCATTCTTCTTTTTGTGTTCAGTAAAGAAAACGGTAAAGGTATGTCTGATTTCAGGTAAGAGGTGGCTCCATTTTTCATTTTTTTTTATTCTTCACAAAAATTATTCAGCTATTTCCTTCATTTTGTCTAGGGTGTTTTTTGCAATCCTTAAGTGATGGAGGTAGGACTAGGATATCTGTCTCCTATTCCACTACTTTGCATTTCAAACTTATGCACAAACAGCATCCTAAAACCAAAGTGCATCAGAGCAGAACAGATTCAGAGGGAGTGCCAAAACCCAGTGTAAAACCAACAGCACACTATACTTCAATTACAACTCCCTAGTATCATAATTCCACTATCAGTCATAGAACCAGACTAATAATGGAGACTTGAGGGCATGGGGGAAGTAATTCTGTATTTTCTAAGATACATTTAGATATTTTTAAACATAAAATGTAACAAGTTTTTATGTTTCACACACTTCTATCTTTAACCTAACAAGATAATTTTTTTCCAAGCTGACTTGTTTCCAAAAGCATTTTAGGTAATCTGGGCAAGTGCAAAACAGCTCCACTCCCTTAGTATCCAGAAATTCAAAGAGCAGATGAAAAACATTACATGTGATTTCAGTTGAAAAACTCAAAAGATTTAAGGAACTTCCAGCTGTGAGGTGACAGTACAGCTGGGTCGCTAGTAGTGGCTCAGGGAACCCCAGTGAATGTGTGGCCTACTATTTTCAAGAGTTAAGTAAGTAGACTCTAAAGCATTAACGATAACACTCCATATGCAAATATATACATATATACACAAGTATATACAAAAAATATGCTGTGCATATATACAGTCATATCTGTAAAATACTTTAAATCAAAGAAAGTTTTTCTAGTCCTAGTTGACACTACTGATAAAGAACAGCCTACTACTTATTATATTAAACTATATATTGGGCCATGTTTTATAACTATTAGGCTAGCTCTGGTTAAAAGTTTCAGCCAGAAACAACTGGTTTTATTTTACACAGTTTTGCTTTCGACTTTAGGGAGCTCTTTGGGACTGGAATCATGTCATGTTCTATGTTTTATTTCAGTATAAACATATCTGAGCACAAGGCCAAATTTTAAACAAATGCAGGGTTTAAGTATTCATTTGGACAGCATGATTTTGTTGCTGATGGTAGCGCACACTCAGGCAACAAGACCTACAGTGATATGAAGTTGGAGCCTTTCTTGGATGTTGCCTCTCACTATGTGACTAGTACTGTGGTTTAAAAAATACCATAGCATGCTCAGTAACCAGGTACACAGCTCGCGTTTCATTCACCTGCAAATAAAATCTAATATCTTATTCCATGTGGGATAGGCAAAAAACCAGCATGCAGCCATCAGTCCCCATGGCCCACCCAAGAAGTGCTAACTCATTAACTACTGCACTTCATCTGCCTGCAACTGCCTGTCCAGTGCCTAACATTACTGATTCCTTGAGTACTCTAAGGGCTATAATTTCAATGTAAATAATTTCTGATAGTGTGCAGGTTTTTTTTTTTTTTTTTTGGTCTTTTTTTCCAGCCAAGGAGAATCACTCTCCACAACTTCATCTGTCAAGTACTCGCACATCAGAAAAATAAGATGGAAACAATGCAGCCACGAGGGGTTCCAAATGTCTTTCTTCATCAGTTTGAAGTACTTTAACTGTGTTTTCTCAGATGCTGTGTACAGATAAATCAGTGTATTGAATGATGATGATAAAATAGCCTACTGACTGGTACCATTTTTTTAATGTGTAATAGTAACACACACTTGTAGAAGATTCATGCAGTAAGCTGCATGACTAACTTCCCATGCAACCATATCACATAACACAAAACAAAAAGAAGGTAAAACTCTATGCCAAAGTGTTTCAGTTTGTCCTGGTTTGAGGTAAAATGAACCAATTTGCTGTTTTACAGTTTTACTTTCTTAGCTGGGCCTCTTCTAACTAGCTAAACTCTGAAATTAACAGCACATTGTTCAGAGCTGTTCCGTCTCACAGTGATAAGACCTGATTATACCAAGGGATGGTATGCAGAGAGGCCCTTGTTTAGACTTATTGCTGGAAGAACCAAGGTCTGATAATTTTCAGCATTTGCCCATTGGAGGGTCCCACCTTCAAGGAGGAGCGGACAGGACAGGTGACCCAGAACGGACCAACAGGGGTATTCCATCCCATCCGCATCATGCCCCGTATAAAAGCTGAAGGATCAACAGGTCAACTCCCTTTTTTCGGCCCCTTCGCCCTTTTTTCGCCCCTGCTTCGATGGCTGACATCCAAGGAGGACTCTGCCTGTTCGTCTGCCTTTGATCCTGATCCAAGCGTTCCTGACTCCAGATCTGGAATCCGGCTCCTGTCGATCACCGAGTCCAGTTTGGGACTTTTCCTGAAGCCTGCTGGTGACGTGGTCGTAATCCTGGGAGCTTGATGCGGTTTTGTATGTATTGTATACTCCCTTTTTTCTAAATTTCCTTTTTATTATATTACTTATATTTTCATTAAAGTAGTTTAGTTTGTTCTAAACTCTTGAATCTCTTTAACTCCTTCCTCTCCTCTCTGACCAAAGGGGGGGAGGGGGGGACATCTGTCACTCAGGTTTTGGTGAATTTAGCTGAAACCACGACACAGTTTTTCTAACAGGAGCTCTTGAAGAAGGCTGAAATTTGCTAAAAAGACATGGAAGGTAGGCAGATATGATCAGAGCTTATCACTCATGTTCATGCATTTTTTTAATTTTCAGCATTTAAAGGTATTAAAACCAATACAGATCATTCACATGATCCATCTTGGAAGCAAATAAAAAGAAAATTTCTTGCTTTCAATGTATAAATAGTTACATTTTCATATTTGACTTATGGACTGTATGAAGCACTTAGATTGCTCAGCTTTCTAGCTGAGACTTAATTCCCAGTTTTAATCACCCAGATTTGAAATTGTAATGCTTTACACAAACATCAGGTGACAGTGATGAGAAAGAAATAAGGAGGAAATAAAAAAGCACATGAACAGTATAGTTCACATAAAACCTACCAAATCACATTTAAAAAAGAAAATAATAATTTTGCTTTGTGCTGAAAGAAACTGAGATATTCTCTAGTTGTAAACAACTGTGATTCCAAAATAGTAACGATATCCTGAATTTGGTATATGTTTTTAACAGAAGGTCATGTTTACAGACCAATCTGCCATTTAAGCATTCTTACAACCCTGTTGGGAAACTCTCACCATAAGTGTCACTTTTACCTTGTGTGCTTCAGCAGGAATGTATGACCTTCATTCCAGTAGTTTGTAGACCACCATTATGAGCCCCCAGCAAATGGAAAACATTGCATTCAGGGGCTTAGGTTTTGTTGATTAAGGCATTATTCATGGTAAATCCTAGTCTGTCCCTTCAGAGGGTGGTTCAGAAACTCTAGATGTAAGACTTGTTTATAGCTTCTTTGGGCAGTAGGGGAACTCCTCGTCATGAATTTGGTTTTTGGCTAAATACATGTTGGGCTATCAAATTATCTTTTTGTTCTAGAATACCACCAGCACACTGACAAACAGATGATTACATTTTGGCAGCAAATTAGAAAACAAGGATCAACACACGCTTTGAAGGATCCCAGGAATCTTCATGGGATTGAAACCTGAACCTCTCCACATCTCAGTATTATGTTGCAGGAAAAAAAAAAAAAAAAAAAGTATTCCTTTAGAGCACCGATGAATACCCAAGAGTGCTTAGAGACAAANAAAAAAAAAAAAAAAAAAAAAAAAATTGGTACTCAACATCAAAGCTCCTACAGCAATCTTAATTATTATCTCTATTTTTAGAAAATCTAGAGGTCCCAAATCAAACTCTACAGTTTTGGTAACTATTATATGGAAATGGTTTAATCCAGCCATAATGACAAAGGATAGGAAAAAGCAGTAGATTGCACTTCTTTATTAAGTAGGAATTGGCTCACAAGAATACCAAGACATACATCTGTTGTCATGCTGGACTGTGTCACAAAACCAGGAGCTAAGCTGCAAACCAACTTCCTGCCTACTTTTGTGTGATAAAGAAATGCCATCTCACCATGTCCACGCATCTAGTGTGTATGAATTAGCCCTGCCTGTAATCCCAAGTGACCAAACATTTGAGACTGCATTAATGTAGTGCTGAGCCAAGAATAAGAAACCATCTCCCTCACAGGTGGCACCCTATGAAAACCAAGCCCTCCAGGTTATACAATTTGTAAGTATACATCAGTTTAAACATTCATTTGCTGTTTCTTCTTTACTTTGTGCTTTCAGTCTATTTTATTATATAGTTTTAAGGGGGAAAAGTGAAAAATTTGCTTCTTTTTTGTACAATGGTGATGTTGAATACTGATTCTGCTTCTTATATTTATTCTTGATTTATCAGCCTGGGTACTTCTTTCTACAGACTGTCACTGCAATTAGTTTTTCTAATAATTAAAAGAATAACAAACAAATTTTAAAGAGGATTCAGTTCTCTAAAATTGTTCTCCTTTGAAACAAGATTCTGAGAAACTAAAATACTGCATTCTCAACTGCATAAGCTGCCAACATTTCAATAGCATAATACATTAGCAGGAATAAGAGTATTCTTTATTAGTGTTGTGTGTTTCTTTTAATTAGAGAATTAAACTGCTCTTTTGCATCTATCAGCCCCTTGGACTTTTATTTGAAACAAGCTATCTCCATAACTCTTAAAGTAGAACAGTATTTTTTCTCCATTATGATGGCAATGATAGACTTTCCGCATTGTAGAAATGAGCCAATTCAATAAATGATAATGGCCTTCAGCCATCTACCAAAGAGTGAAGCTAATTGAGCTCATGATTACGTTGTTGATGGTTAAGCAAGATATATTTTTCATGGTTAAATACAAACCTGGAAATGAAGAACAGAGATCAATCACTTTGGGTTAATCTTAAAAATATGATGACAGAATAATATATTTTGTAGTTCCAACAGGTACTAAAATTTTGATTTAGCTTCAGTCTCTTAGCATAAGCAGAATGTAGCATATTAAGATACCTTTCTTTTGTCCTCAAATTCAAAACATCAATCTTGCCTTATAAAATTACATAATCTGATTCTGTAATCCTTTTGTTTTTTTCTGTTTTATTTTTAAAATCACTCTTCAGTATTGTAGATAAATTAATGTCAGTTTATGGCTTGGTGTTCACAAAGGAGATACTTAGAGAAGCCATTTTTCTGTATTGCATAGTTCTTCTGCATTAACTATCAAACTTTTACTGCTGGTTGGGTTTATCTAAAGCTATTTTTAAAATATTTTTCCTCCTACTTATGAAAAAATGATGCTATTGTTGGCCAGAACATTTGCTGGTAAGATACACGCTCACATCATCATAAAACATATGACTAGTAGATTATGTGCTAGTGAAAGAAGATATGGTGTTTAAGTCTAAAATTTAACCGTTGAATGTTGCAAGAAATAATCAGATCATAATAATGGACTAAAATGAAGGAATTTAGGATCACTGATTAGGCTTTTACTGTTACATTGACATAAGTATCACACTTCCCTTTTTAATACTTTGATTAACCCTCAGCTTTGTCATTGGGAAATTACAGGGGAAAAAAATCATAAAGAAATGTTTGTTTGTAAGATGATGACTGTGTTTCTATAGATAATCATCCTCATTTCATTAACAAAGTGTATTCCTAAACTGGAACACTAGTGCCCTCACTGTCAACTAAAATAATCACCAGAGAAAGCAGAATACCAACCAAAAAAGAAAAAGAAAAAAAATCCAACCTTTTTTTCTCTTTCTAAAACTCATAAAAGGGACACTTGACCAAACTGAAAAAAATAAGTTTTTTAAAGTTGTATTAAAAAATACTTTAAATTTCCCTGTTAAATATATTGATATAACTTAAGACAAATGCAAATGGTTAAACCAATTTGTGCTCTGGAGGACAGGAGGCTGCACAGAGCCCAGCACACACCCCTTGACAACTGGTGAGACCTCTTGCAGCCTTCTAGATTTTCTTCCCTGACAGGATTTTGAGTGTCCTGGCAGCTCACAGATAGATGTGACATTGGATGCATAGGCATAGCCCTGCCACTGGCTGCATGCAGCAGAGAGAGGGGAAGAAGCGCCGGGGTGTGCTCACCACACTGGCACCAGCATCCTACCAAGCTGGTCTCCATATGGCCATGCTCTCTTCACTGCCTGACCACGATTAACCACAGTTTGGAAAGTCTGGTTTTGCACACGAGCAGATACAGATTGCACATTAACACTAGTCCATGTCGCAGCTCACAGTACTACATTTTTAACTCAGTTTCCCAGGAACAGAATGCACGCACAGACACTGTTACACTTTCAGAAGTACTGTATATTACAAGCAACACACAGTTTGTTATGCTGACAAGCACAGTTTGTCATTTGTTCAAGTCTGTCCGTTTAAAGTTGCCAAAAGTTTAACAAAACGTTATGTATTCATTTGAACTCTGTGTTCCTCCAGCCTTTGTTGGACAAAAAATGTGACCAATACTAAGTGTTCCAGCTGCAGGGATTTTTATTCTCAAAATATATGGGAGAATGACTAAAGGGTTAGCTGTAGACAGCACACAGAACTGAACAGACGATCACAGGTTCTCCATGTTTAATAAAGCAAGACAGCATGTATAATTTATTGCAGCTCCAAAATTTAAGCAGAACACATTGAAAGGTAGGGCTGTCTACAAGTACCAGCCACTTCCCACACACTCTTCCCCCCTCGGCAAAGATAAAGCTATTTCGAACAGGCATTTCTGTGCATCCTGGTTCCCTTCATATCTTCCACTTGCTGGACTCCAGACCACAATAGCCCTTCAGCACATCCTTCATATTAGTCCATAATATTAACCATTAGTTTATAAGACCATCAATAAAAAACAAACAAACAAACAAACAAAAAAAAAAAAAAAAAAAAAAAAAAAAAAAAAAAAAAAAAAACAACTGCTTAAACCTCTGTTTAAGTCTCATATATTAAAAAAAGAAAGAAGACTTGGAAACATACATAAGTGCTTTCTGAAGTAAAGGCCATTGATTGTAACCTCAGAGAACTGGAGAGTTCTCTTTCTTCTATTAAAGGTAAAGGAATGATGAGAAAAGGGTATCCAAGGTGCTATAAATCAAATAAGCTAACCCCAAGTGGTTTCAGCTTCCCCTCTCCCCTGTTCTCCAACCCCCTAGTTTTGAAGTCTGGCATTAAAGCCTAAAGAATGGGACAACAGGTCTCTGAAAAGCTTGGTTGTCTGGCAAGTAATACAATTAATGTGATGTACGACATGCCATTGGACCATACAGGTGTCTGTGGCAGCATATTTAAGACCTGTGTAGTTCCAGTAGCTATTTAGGGTTTTTTTCATTTTTATATTATGTATTTTGCTTCTGCGCAATAACATCTGTACAACATTTTTATTGCTTCGGCAGTTTATTGCATTGATACATCATTACCTTTAGTACACTTACTTCTCAGAGAGTTCTGGGAGTTTGTGGTCAGTGCAGATACTCCTCCCTGCCTAAAACACTCTCTTGAGCTGCTATAAATCCTGGAGCTGGCAAAGTGGCTAGCAAACAACCTCTGCTCTAATGAGAAAGATGACAAACGGAAGGAGACAGAGTCTCAAAAACAACAGGGAGATGCATCTTCTAAATGTGCACTGAAAAAAAGCTGGGATACCTCCAGGTAATTTTTGTACTTCCTAAGCTAATGGATAACCAACTGACTGGAAAGAACTGGGCATAATGAGCGGAACAAACTACCGCAGCCCCATTTCTAAATCTCTACCTGCCCTTTTGCTGCCAGCAGCACTGCCTTCTTCAGTTCACAAAGGCCCGGGAGCTGCAACTCTCCTTGTGGAGTCTGTCCCCCAACTCCTTGCAGGAATAGCACATCTGCAAGGAGATGTTCAAAAGCCAGGATGGATATTCCCTCTTTCTGGTGATTTGCTTACCACACTCACTGAATAAGCACTACACCAGTCACCTCCATAGAAAGGGCTAGCATGGGGGCAAAGTTATTAGTGTTTCAAGGGCAGGTAAGTATCACTTAGGCCCTCTGTGCCCTTTGTATTAGCAATGATGGCAACAGCTGTTTGTGAATTTAACTGTCCTCAGAGAAAAATTAGTCTTCTTTTTTTATACCTTACTTTCCTCTCCCCAGTAAGCTTTGATGTGATCTAGTACACTGGGGAAGTCACTGGCAGGTGGGATGAAGTGTCTGTGCTTGAAAGCCTTCTGGAAAGCAGAGGGATTCTGCCTGTCCAAGACACAGAGGGGACTGCTTGGCACTGTGAGATCAAATATTTTCAGTCACTCCCATGGACTCAGGGCAAGTGAGACATCAGAGGCACAGGTTCAGATATTCAAGCCTTTTAAGATGACTTGGTGATAGCCCATCTCTATGATAACTCCTGCTGTCTAAGTTTTGCAGAACAAGGAGTCTTTGTAAGAGCAGCAAAAAGGCAACCTAAATTCTCTGCAGCTGAGCTATAAGAAACAGGAACAAGAACAAGTCCTCTCTGACAACTGCTTAAAGTCCACCCCAAAGACACCTGTTAGCTGTATCATAGGTCATATTCAGCATTACAGGGATGGCAAAACAGGAAGAAAAACAGTTCTGAAGACCCTAACAAAATCCTACTTGCATATAGGAGCTCCTAAGATAGGAAAAGATTTTAATGAACTTTGAACATCTGACTCCTTCCAGCATTATGGAAACAAAGCTATCATCCATTTCAAGTCCCTATCACAGCCAAGTATATCCAGCACTGGAAAAAAATCTGTAAAAAAGGTACTAAATGAAAGCAATTACATTCCCACATCTCATAGTTATCACAATATTTTCTCAAATATTTCCCTCTGATAAGCCAAAGAGATCTAGTTGAAATAGGCAGAGAAGCTAATTCTGTTAATTCAAACCATAGTAGAGGCAAATTTAATGTTAAAAGTGGTTACCACTCTCTAAAATTGTTTTCTGTGGTGAATCACAATACTTTCTTTGTAGAAATTATAGAAATAAAAATTATATTCTAAATAATGGTTTGAACACCGCCTCCTTGGACTTGCAGCGGTGTGTTGCCTAACACTGCTGACCTATGCCTTGACACACAATTTACAGTAACTTCTCAGAATTACTGGTGAAACATTTACTGACTCAGATAATTCTGTGTTTTATCAAAATGCAAGATTTGAAGAATGAAACACCTACAAGCCAGGACCCCAAGAAAATCCTCCAAGTGGCAGAAGAGTCTAAAATAAATGGATATTCCTTTAAACAAGAGCAATTAACTGTCTTTCCTCTGGGCCAAAGGTTTACATCTGCCTCTGTCTGTGAGCCAGAAAACTCACTCCATAGGCCTTAAAGAACCCAGGATAAATTGCTGTGAATGTGATCCTCTGTAGGAAACCCTATTAGTTTCATCACTGGACTGAGCAATGAGACTTGGCTGTGCTGCTACACAGCAGAGACCTGGGGCCATTTGTCACTGTCACCTTCAGCCGTGTCTGCTGATTCATTGTCTTCCACAGCCAGGAATCCAGATTGCCTAACACGGGTGCCTCACACACCCGTACAGCTTTGCAGGGGTGTACTAGTCACACAGATCAGCTATGAGATCCAGGCTTCAACTGCTCACAAGCCACACAGGTGTCACAGGCTGCCCCTGGTTTTAAAAAAAACATACTTGTAAAAACGCTGGCAACACTTAAATATTTGCATGGATTGTGATTCTTTCAGGAACTGATTTTCAAAAAATACCAGTGGGTAGTGTGCAGAGAACAGAATGAGAACCACATATCAGACACATATTGCACTGTATGCTACCTTTCTACCTAGATGCGGAAGATCTCTGGGCGTACAGTTTAAACCTGTTACAACAGTACCAAAAAAAAAAAGTACAAACAATGCAAAACAGTGCATATTTTTCCAGTGGTACATTTTTTTCTGACTGCTTTCATGTAATATGTAATATGCCCTGGCCAGAGTAGTATTTAATAAATGAGAAAAAAAAAAAAAAAAAGAAAACATTGTGGAACTTCTGATAGCTCATATTCCTTTCTCAGTGTTATAGTTCTCTTCTAAAGTACTGCTTGCTACTTATTAGTACAGTCTCTCTTGGCCATATACTCCTCAGAATGTCAGAAAGAACATTTAGAAATATGAAAATGTGACAAATCATAAGCTGCCAAAATGAATTTTTTTCTATAGTATTGCAACCCAAGCGCAACATAATAATACAAAAGCTAAAATGTTATTGGATATAAAACTTAACATTGATAATGTATGAAATATTGCAAAAGATATAACATTAAGTAACAGAAAGTTAAGAACACAGAAAGTGTGTTCATTAGCTATTACTCAGCTGGGCAAAACAGGAGGATTTAAGACTGCATTAGAAGTGGTGATGCCCAGAAAAGCCAGGCTGGTTCTTGTCACTGCTGCAGTCTCTTTCAGGTTATGTAAATATACCCTTTCAGGTATGTAAATTGGCAGACAGGTTACCCCAATATCCACATTTATCATTCATGCCATTTTTCTCATGTCCACTGCTCAAGAAACATGACATAAATTACCTCCTGCCTGGACAACTTATAACACAACAGACATATATTTATCTAAATATATATTTAGCATATTTAGTAGTGGTTGTCTGAGAGGTGGCAGTGGCAGCAAAGAAAAAGGGAACATACATAAAGTGTGACATACAGGCCATGGAGAACGTCTGGCAGGAGGAGAAAATGGGGCCTGGCACAAGGAAAGGAAGAACCCTTAGGCAGAATAAACAGAGAGGAGAAAGAGGTAGGATGGGATAGTAAAAGGGGAAAGAGGAACACTCAAAGTCTTCAAAGGAGAGAGTGAAAATGGAGAAAAAGGAAGGAAATAAACTTAGTTTGGACCCTCTGGCACATGGCTACAATCTGCAAATGATACAAATGCAGACTGTGCACACAGTAATGAGAAACCTGGCTGAGACCAACCCCTATAGCCCATCCACTTCAACACCAGCAGCAGCAACTTCAAATTTTTTATTGTTGCATATGAATTTCTACATGCTAGGTAAGAAATTAATAAATGACATTACAGCCATCTACAGTACATGGTTTTTTCTTACCAGATGTCTGGAGACAGCACTTGGTACAACTTCAGTGCAAACAACACTAAAAAGACTGCAAGAATTTGGATGTTATTAATACCAAATTGGAACTGAACAAATAGCAGAGAATGATAACTTATTATTCTAAACAATAGGTTAAATTACTATGCTTCTCTGAACTGTTAACAGCTGAAGAAAGCTAAACAAGAACGGACAGGGATAAGATGCTGTGAGATACAGTATTACCTACTTCAGCCTGTTCCAGTCACCCAGAATTTTAAGCTGTGTTTTACGCTTCCTTAAGCTGCCAAATCTTTTTCATTGATAAGTACAAAGGCAGGTCAAATTTCCAGAATATACCTGCAGAATTTTAAAAACCCACAAGTCTTGAAGGTTTAATCTCTACCACTACCATAAAAATATGTCCATCTTTGGAAACAGATTGAAAAAAAAAGAAAAAAAAAAGAAGGGCACTCCACTCTGTTTCACATATATCTAAACAATAGCCAGGAAAATTAGTACATAGAATGACATCTTGCTTTGCAAGTTTACCTTCCATATACTTTTGCATCCTAACTGATGTCTTCTATTCTGCTAGTGACCATAGTTCGACATATAGAAGAATGCTGCTTTCCACCACTAGGATTTAATCTTCATGATGAACATAATATATTTGATTGTCTATGTGTTTTTGAAGACACACAGCTTCCCTGGATTAACATACAAAGCTAAAAAAATTATGTGCCATTATATAACTGTTTCATACACCAAGTGTACACCACTAAAAACAAGTGCAGTATTCAGCAGAGAAATATAGACATTTAAAGTGAAAGTTCAGGTTTTTTTATGTAACAAATAGTCATAATATGAGTATCTCACTCATTAAGTGAGATAAATAAATACCTTTATTTAAAACAATAAACCACAGATAGATGTAGAATTCATCTGGAACTGAGAGGCCATAACTGTACATAGTGCTTTCCCAACTTCAGATGAACTACATCTGTGTAATTGTGGCCAGGAGTCACACAATCCCTTGCTGAAACTTTTCTAAATCCTTTTTATTTTTAAGAGATGGCAACTGGGAAAGCAATTCTCAAAATATCTTAAGCTCTTAAAAAGTTTTTATACTTAATACATCTTAGTGGAAAGAAAGGAAAGACATCTTATAACTGGGGCAGCTCAAAGATTTTGTCAGCAAAGCATTTTGTACTTCAGCTTATTAGAAAAGCCAGTTAGACCTGGTACATCTTGCATGTGTTGCAGGTCAGCAGCTATAGTTATTTAAGAGATTGCTCAGAGAGCTGTTGCACACAACGTGAGATACCAGCTTTTCTGGAATTTGCTGCTTGTTCTGGATCTTCAGCCATCCGGTTGACTTGAACTGACTCTTGCTTGGCTCTCTCTGTAGGTCTCCCCCAGGAGGGGTCCATCACATCTAATGTTAGCACTCCAGATGTTAGGCAGTCATCCAGTTTTCTTTACAGCAGGAGAAAAGGAGCAGCATCTCCAGAGGGTAACTCAACTCCTACAGCAGATATTTATCTTCTGATGGGATGAACTGTCATTTGTACACATTTCTGTCTCAGTCTGGTCATTGACTAACCTGGAGGCCTTGGTGAATAGCTGTGGCTGTGCAGGCTTAAGGACTTAGACTTAAGCAAAGCTTGTTGTTAGAGGTAATACCTCCTGCAAGAGCACCCTGTCAAAACATAAAGGGAGGTGAGGTGAATCTCCTTGATGTACCTGACAGCAAGAGAAGGAATCACATCATCTTAACAGGTGTTATAAATTAAACACAGTCATACACATGCACCAGTTTCAAGACACACAACACTGTAGCGTTCTTACTCTCAGTAGCACTGTGTTAGGATGTCAAGGTTTATTATACTTTCTCTTGCCTTTGCAGTTTTGCCATCATTTAAACCACAGACAGTGCCTGGAATCTTAACACTTGTCTGTAATTGACCCATTATACCAATGCTTTATGGGAATTCAGTGAGACAGCTACTCTATGTGACTTTGTTAACCTCACAATAATGCATTAATACCCATCCTGTATAATTTATTGCCTCCTCTCCCCAGGGACAGCACTGTATGTGCATATGGCAATGTACTGATAATGTATGTCTTTTAGCTTAAGCATTCTGTATTTGTACCTAGTGGGGAAAACAGAGTTGCAGACTTGATTTCTGAAATCAAAGTAAAAGTTTAATACTTTTGTAATGATAAGAGGAAAAAGTCAAAACCTGTTTTGATATGAATTTTTATACTGTAGCTCTGATATCTATGAGTCCCTTGGAAGAACAGATCAATATCTTTGATGTAACTTAGTACTTTTTGTATTGTGCACATATTAATTGAAGGTCAGGACTAAAAGCTTCACTGTCAAGAATCTGAAAGAAATGAAAGAATCAAATCAAGAATCAAAATTAAATCAAATCAAAGAATGGGAAATGGCAAGCAATAAAAATACATGTAACTCAGCACTTGGTCATTGTCTTCCAGGTTGGTATGGCTTGTCCTAAGTAGAGGTGATTGTAACATCTCTTACATAAACGTCCATGTAAGTTTGCTGTGACTGAAAAATCCAAGAGCACAACTAAACTATGACCTGATGTAAGGGTTAGAAAAGCAACATTTTAAAACCAGGGAAACACTTACTGCTCAGAATCAGTGACTTGCCCACTTCAACATCCTACATGAGAGAATGTTTTCAAAACACTGCAAAAAACTAGGCTAGTGCTCAACAATGATGAAAACCAGTCTCTATGTCCTTCACTTTCCTATACCTAAGATGAGCAAAAATATTTGCCAACGCTGAAATAAAAATTATATGCACAACTTTAAATGGTTAGAGACACAATTTTCCTGCAGACAAACATTATCAGTAAGTTTATTGAGTGTTAATCTGTTTCAAAGCTGCAGTTTGGGGCAGCAAAGAGCCCATGGAAGAAAAATGGAGGAAAGCAAATATCAACTCACTACATTTTCATTTAATCAAAAAAGAAAACACATTTTTTCACTAAATGCTTTCAGAATACTACCTGCTGATTTAATCTGATGTTTGAGAAGATTGAAGTGGCCCCATTCTCAGACTGTCTGTGTGTATGGAGGCCACCAGTGGAAAGGGCCATTTGTCAAAATGCATCAATTGATTTTATATGGCAAAACATCTGTAGCACTTACAAGTTTAACAAAAGGGTTTTTATGAAAAGAAAAAAATAAAAGAAAATAAAAGAAAAGAAGAGAAGAGAAGAGAAGAGAAGAGAAGAGAAGAGAAGAGAAGAGAAGAGAAGAGAAGAGAAGAGAAGAGAAGAGAAGAGAAGAGAAAAGAAAAGAAAAGAAAAGAAAAGAAAAGAAAAGAAAAGAAAAGAAAAGAAAAGAAAAGAAAAGAAAAGAAAAGAAAAGAAAAGAAGGACAGTCTTTTATTTATATAGTCTTTTACTTGGGAAAAAATGATATGAAAGCAATAACTCATTTGATAGAGTCATATAAGACCCCAGTACTTTGTGGGTGGTTCAAGACCAAGACCATAACTATATCTAAATTATGACAGCATATGATTTGACTAAACACCTCATGAGTACTTATGTATGCAATGCTTGATTAGTGAATTTCTTTGTCTTCCATATGTTGATATGCAATATTAATATATAATATCTTACAGAAATCTGTTCCAGGTATTTTTTTTCATCTTTACAAAAGGACTAGCATGATCATGACTGTTGGAAAAGGTTAGTCACTGACTGTCTCCATGAGTAAGATCCATTTCTCATGCAATGTTAACATGTGATTTCTTCATTTCATTGAAGAAAACCCCTCTGGATTTTCACATCTCTCTTCTAGATGCCTAATCCAAGGTAACCTTTTTAAAAGAAAATAGAACCTATTGTTCTTCTTCCAGCTCTCATACTTTAAAAGGTTGACCACCTGCTGGTACATTTGATTTGATTTAGTAGCTTAAATTTATTCCACCTGCTTATCTTTCTTTTATACAAAGAAATAAAGCCCAAAAATCTGTGCAAGTTGTCTAGAAATCACATAGGAAAGATATTTCTAAAACTCTTCCTCACTGTCTCTTTTGGTTCACATAAAGGAAATGATATTATTATTTACATTAGAAACATTGTGGTGAGGCCACTGTGGTCACCAGAAGCAAAAACCTTCTGTGACATAAATGACACTAAAAAAACANAGGAGAGGAGAGGAGAGGAGAGGAGAGGAGAGGAGAGGATTAATGGCTCTGCATATATAAAAACAAATTTTAATATTTCCCAAACTATTGTGATATCACAAAACAAATAAGAAATTTCAGCTTAAAAAAATAATTTTAAAAAATTGAATATTAACAAAGACATTCATGGAATACAAAAATTAATAGTTCAAGTTTATAGTTATGCTAAATGAAGTAAAAGAATGAACAAATGAATTTACAGGATAATCTTACTCATTTAAAATAATCTAATGAAATAATCTAACCATTATTTCAAACATCCTCTTTTTTTCTAGAAAATATTCACTATTACATACATTTTATTTCAAAGTAGAATCTGTTTTTACAACTTTTTATAATATTTCAGATTCATTGTTTCCCTTCCAGTAAAAAGCACATTTTTAAAAGAAGCATAATTACTAATGGAAGTATGTTTCCATGTTTTTTCTGTGAATAATCATAGAATGGTTAGAATTGAAAGGGACCTTTAAGATCATCGAGTTCCAGCCCCCCTGCCATGGGCAGAGACACCTCCCACTAGACCAGGTTGCTCAAAGCCCCATCCAGTCTGGTCCTGAACACTTCCAGGGATAAGCCATCCACAACTTCTCTGGGCAACCTGTTCCAGTGCCTCACCACCCTCATAGGAAAGAATTCTTTCCTAATATCTAATCTAAATCTCCCCTCTTCCAATTTAAAACCATTACCCCTTATCCTGTCACTACACTTCCTGACAAAGAGTCCCTCTCCTGCTCTTGTGAAGCTCCCTTCAGATGCTGGAAGGCTGCTATAAGGTCTCCCTGGAGCCTTCTTTTCTCCAGGCTGAACAGCCCCAGCTCTCTCAGCCTGTCTTGAGACAGGAGGATAGGTGCTCCATTCCTCTGATCATCTTCATGGCTGAAGATAGCCATCTTTCCTTCCAATCACAATTTCATTTTTTTTTCCTTTTCTCAAAACACTTGAAGACATGCTTATGATCCATTTTATATATTAAGCACTTTTCCCTGCTCTCTTAGTAAGCTAAGATAACATTAGGTCATGAGCTATGGAGAAATTAGATGAAAATTGAACTGGAACAGCTAATGAGAGTTTTTACTCAGTGTCAGTGGGCTTCTATGTCTGTTGCATGCATTTATACATATCTGGCACAGGGTTTTTCTTCTCTGAACCTCTAAACTAATAGCGATATTAAAGACACTACTCTGCCATGCAGCTGCTAGGCTGAATGAAAAGTCCTGTCTCTCTTGTTTCTGAAGAGTAACAAGTCCATTAAGATCACAAATGCCAATTAGCGTGAAAGTTCCATGTTCCATGATGATGTATGAAAGACTGAAAGAAGACCAGTACTAGAGAGACATATGTTTGTAAGTGCACACACACGAAGCTACAGGAATACACAGAACTAATTTATAATTTTATTTTTAAAATCCGACACCATGAGAACAGCTTGGGAAAAAAAAAGTTCTGATGACAAAAATGAAGTAGAAGCAAAACCAGGTGCTGCTGCAGCACTGGGGATTACACCTCCATTATCTTGTGAGATTCAAGGCTTCATTGTACAGTCTTAACGTATGCAAGCAAAACCTTAGAATAGTGAAAAGGCTCACACCTCCAGTACTAAAGTTTGACTAGATGCCACAGATCTATTAATAGAGCTCTTAAAAGATAGGGAGGGTCTCTGTACTGTCTAAGGCACTGCTCTCAGAGTTGACAAGGTCAGCTAAAATTCCCGTGTGAATTCAGTGACTGCAATTGCAAGGCCAAATTCCTCTGGACACATCTAAGGTATCCTGGCATGAGAAAGTGATAAAAGAGCTACAAAACCCATCTTATCTCCTTCAAACCTGAAAACATCCTTTGAAATTTTTTTTCACCTTGTTGTGTTCCCTTTCATTTGACCATCAGCCAAATCACTCAATAATCTCAACAGCTCCTATTCGGGGTAAGTGGATTTACGTCACTGCTTTCCCCAGAGGAAACCAGATCACAGCAGGTTGCTAACACACTTTCTAGAGCTGATCATCAGGTCACATAAAACAAAAACCGTTCAAATTTTATTCCAATTTCTCCCTTTCCTCGTTTAAACTCTTAACTGAATTTACAGTGTTTTCTTTCAGTAATAATGAACATCTGTGATAGTGGAGAAGCCAAAATAAACCCAGTCAAGGAAATTCTATGTAGCTATGCTAAACAAGTTTTTATTCACAGGTTTAGGTTTCCTATTAAAAGGAATACAAAATTTCTTCCTGCCCTGGCTTTACATGTTATATATATTACTGAAAGTAATGTGTAGAATACCAAAGGGTTGTTATATTCTCAAGATGATTTTTCACTCATATTCTCCTGGAATGAAAAGCAGTTGTGCAGCTTTCAAGTCATAACAAGGGGATCAATGCTTATTGTGTGAAATGTTTTCCTTTACCATCGTGATGAAAACCAGCCGGTGCTGGTAGGTAACCTACTATAAGTAATTCAGTCATCAAGCATTATCTAGGGCGAGTGTTGACCTGGCTTCAGACAAAATCTTTATTGTTCCCTTTGTTGTTTCTCTTTCTCTCTCTGCCTATGTTTAATTATGATATGCAAATTGTACATGAAAAGAAAAATCTAAGGTAGTTGACTCCTTTCTAGCTGCAACAGTTGGAGCTGGCAACACGTCATAATAAAGCTATGTTATGATTAACTCTTGTTGATTATAGTACTTTTGAAACATAATGTGGATTTAAAAAGTGATCAGTGGTTTGCCCATCTATTTATTTTCTTCAGAAGTATATGTAGACCTCTCCTCCTTTAAGCTTTTAAACACCTCAGTGCTTGTTCACTGTGACAACCACTTTAGACTTCTTATGGTGTTACAAAAACATATTTCCCATGAGCTGCAGTGCAGTATATAAGCAAAAGTGACTCAGGCACCTCTGTAGCATTTTAATAAACATCACTGCAGCATCTAACAAACCACTTGTTTAGTATTCCTATTTATTGCCAGTAAGTTGATTGGACACCACCTTATTAAAACAAGAAAACAGCAAAACAAACAAAAATGCAAAGCAAGAGAGTTATAGCCTAAGTATCATCTTTTTAATTTTTATTCTTTAACAAAATTCAGATATTCTTTAAAAAAAGAGAGGTATATACCTTTAAAAACTATAACTGAAAAATTGGATATATTTTTCATGAAAAATACATTTCATTCAGGAATTTCAAAACCTGACAGGAGAAAATTAAATATGTACTCTGTGTCATTCCAGAAGTAACAATCTGTCTAAGAACTGAGGATTCCATGTTAGGAATGATGATTACCCCTACACCACCACATTTGGAACCCAGATGGTAATGATATGCATATTTCCATGGAAACACTGCTAAACACTACCTAGAAATTTAACAGACTACCAGTATCTAGTGACCAGCTTAGAGATTTAGCAAAGATCACAAGAGTGAATGGCTATGCCACCCCTGGGAACTACCACTCCTTTCTCTAGTGGAAAGACTTCGACAAATACTGACACAAAGGTGCCAGAGTTAACAGGTCCTAATTCACTGAAGAGCTACTCCAGTGGGTAGCAAACAGCCATAGAGATCACTAGCTATATCATCAAAACCATCATAAATACATTAACATAATCTGATTAGTTTTTTATCCCAGTCTTCTTCAGAAATGCTTTACCATGAGATTCTCTCAAATGCTTAGAAGTCTCACCCAAGGGCTGCCTGATAAGCATAACCTTTTTAAGCACTACCTCATCAGCACAGAACTCTTTCCTGCTGCTTTGCCCTCAGTCTTTGCCAATACTTTGCCTGCCACAGAGGTACGTTGACAAGCATCACGCAAACAAGAGATTCCATGTGTTTTCCCTCTTTACTTGTAAAAAGCCTCAATTTTTATCCTTGGAGTCAACATATCCACATTTAGAGACCTTTTGTCTCTGACATGTCTTTGTAGATTTGGTAATGAGGAATCAACCAGATCAGAGGAGGTCATTCATAATAACAAGAATTATTTTAGGGTCTTATCTAACTAATGCCAATCACAAAAAAAACCCAAAAACCTAGAATTAAATGATTTCTAAGAATCTCAGAGGAAAAGAAAGGAAAGCCCTTTTCACTGCTAAATGTTATTGGAAGTGTTGTTTCAAATGGCTCGCAAAAGTTATGAAAGTATTGGAACAAAATATTTGTTTTATAATATACGCTAGTGAGTGTACATGCTAATCACTAATATTAAGAAGCTGCACACACAAACATGGAAAGCAGCATTGTACTCAAATACAGGAAGACAGCTTCTACCCCAGAAAGCCTATATTCTACATTGACAAAACAGAAATTAGAACAACTTACAGTTACATAAAATAACCTAGAACATGTATTTCAGACTATCCAGGTTCAAACCGACACCCTGCCATAAATATACCTGGGATGTTTTGGTCTACACAAATAGCAAAAAGAAATTATTCTGAAAGAGTGTTTGGGTTTGGCTTTTCTTTTTTAAAGATTGTTTTCTCTTGTTAAACAAATATTTCTCCTGGTTGTGATGACCTGAAAAAGTTTCCCTGGCATAAAGCCAGCATTGACTGCTTGCTGAAGTTAATAAAGAGATTACACAAGAAAGAAGCAAAGTTGAAGACTCTAACTCTGTTTCAGTATTTTTTGGTTTTCAGACAAACAAATTAAAAGATATCATTCTACCCTGTGCTCATAGGAAGAGGTATGAATTATGTAAACCATAAAATCCACATGCTCCAGCATATGAGCCAACTTGCCCCAAGTGGAGAGAGACAACCTCTTCCTTTGAAGAAAGACTTTGTAGGAGGTAATAAGGACTTTCTTCACCTTTAAAGCCTCTTAAGATGAATGCTGAGATTATTGAAAGAAGAAAAACACCCTTCCCACCTGTTGCTATGAGACCATGCAGAACTGGCTACTGTTAGGTAAGCAGGTACAGAGAGGAACCGTACCAATTTTCATAAGAAACACTAATAGTAAAAAAAATTTTTTTTTTAATTTTCTTCCAGATCACATGTTATCCACAATGACTTTGCCTAAAGCATGCCTTGGTAGCCACCTGCTTTGAGTGTATTTCAGCCTAAGTCCTTTGCTATGGACACAAATTCTTTCCTGCACTTCAGTGAAACCTGGAGAAGGGCCTTACTCAACACAGCGGAGTGGACTGAGTTTCAGGGGATCAACATAGAAGACATTATGCAGTTCTGCTTAGTTTACAGAGCACTGACCAGACAAGCAAGCACACTAAGACAAAAAGTACAGAATTTGTAACACTGGAGCTAAAAATGTTGTACCTGCTGCAATGCAACTTGACTACATGAATTTCAGGGATCTGCAATTAAACTCCAGAAATAGATTTAATCTTCTCATTTTAAACTTCTCCTTTGATGTATCATGTGGTCAAACTAGGGAAGAGTTTAGTAAAATCATGAGCTGTTATATTGGTAGGCATTTCCTTTTCTACATTCTTAGGTCATTAGTGATTCGCTATATGATACTGAAGGGACTTCTAACTAATCCATGTAAAAGAATATTTCTTCTCTCACAAATATAAATAAACATCTTTACTGAGTGATTACATGGTTCCCAGAAAGCACTTTGTATATCTGTATCACCGTCATGTATCAACACTCTGAAAAACATACTACTTAGACTGAAAGATATAAAAAACAAACCTATGCTTCAGCATAATGCACAACTGAAAATGTTTCTTATTCAAATGTGAATTGAGGGGAAAAAATCCCACCCAGAGCTAAAATTTTCATTCTATATCCATTTTAATTCAGAAAGGCAGATTAATATATAGTTAAAAAACACCCCAAAACCCCCAAATTAAAACTTGTTCAGAATTCTCTGATTTTTCCTATAAAAGTTGAAGGCCGAGAATTCATACATACATTGCATTTCCCATTTGAGTTTGAAGGTAGCTTGAAGTGAGAAAAGGGTAACCTGGAAACTTGTCTCCCAGCTTGAGCAATTCCTTCCAAATTCTCTCTCATTATTTATGTTCAAAATAAATTTCAATATCTCAGATTTATTCAAGTTCCTAGTTCTTACCTTAATTCTACAATACCTTTAATGTCTTTGCTGCCTTTTTGAAGTTAGAGATCCAAATTTTGCATTAATATGTTATTTACAATGACCTCTGTAATTTAAAACCTTTCTTGAGCTGTTTCAGCATTCTCACCATCATCACGGACTTCACAAATCCCATCCATTCTCCATATAAATATTAAAGCTGGTAGAAGAATCCTAACCACCCCCCTCTGCACGGTTTATCAGCTCTGTCACATCTCTGACAAAAACCTTCACTTGAGTTCAATCAAATTGGCCCCAGTGTTCAACATAATTTAAACACCATTAAGGATTTTAGACAATGCAGATTCCTTTCTGCCTACACGTTTTCTTGCTCACTTCAACAGCAAAAAAAAAAAATCTTTATTCTGAAATTTTCATAATTCTAGCCTTTCTCAAGGGTGCCATAGATAGGTTTACGGTTCTGAGGACTTCTCTAGTTTACAGAACTGTTGCAGATCTGCATATAAAATCACATGAGAAAGAGTCTGGTGTTTTAAATCTTATTTTTCTATGCTTAGTTTCTATACTTATCTCAGATTTTGATATGCTCAGTGAAGGTGACCAGCTCCAACGGTGCAAAAAAGTCTCTTACTTAAGTATTTCCCTACTACAGAAAAAACTAATGTATAACATTAAAAGAATATCTAGTATATAAAACCCTTAAGAATTCAGATTCAGTCAGAATTCAAACTTCAGTTTCCAGTACTGAAGTTTGAAATTTTTAACCAAAAGAGTTGAAAAAAAAGAGTCACTATCAGAGGTCACTGAAACTACTACACAATTAGCAGTTTGCTCTACAGAATTTTTTCCCCCAAAACATACTGGTCATCCAACACACCACCAGTTAAAGTAAAATAGTCACTTTGTATGGTTAGCTCAGTTCACCACTAAAAGAAAACCTAATCAAAACCAAGCTGACTTCTCATTTAATTTCTATCTCCAAAAAAAAAGGATTTAACATTAGGAAGATACTGACCACATTGCTTATCGAGGCTTTTGTCCTAAAACCCAACCTAATAAAACCAGAATAGTCTCTCCTACATGGATGTATAGAAGTTTCATGTATTTGACATGTGGCTACCTTGAACACAATGTTTTCCAGACCTCTAGAACTGAAACCAAGGGATTTAACATTTTCTGCATGAGAGATCACAACTGTTGAAGGATGACATTAGTCTGTGGGGACTCCAGTAAGTCTCAGGGAAAGGGGACAAGTTTTCCAGCACATTCACAAGGTTCTGATAGCTTTCCAGCAGAATGTACAGCCTGCAGATGATAATATTTCATAGTGAAACAGGAGTTGATGCAATTTCACAAGGCTGAAAATGAAATAGGTTTTTAAGTGGTAATGTGCCAAATGCCCCCTGGGGCGCATCATTGAGGTTCATGGAATTTTGTGGTTTTCCTTGCAGTTTGCTTTTAAATAAAAGTAAATTAGAACCATGGCTCCTCTGAAGAAATCTAGCATTAAAAACATGCAATGAATGTTATATTATGTACTTTGAGATCTCTATGAAGGGTAGACTTTTAATTTTTGATAACTGGATTCGGTGTTCATTAGCATGCCACTGGATATTTTTATTGGGCACATCTCTGCAGTTCTTTTGAAATCCAAAGTGTGTATAGACTGCTTTTTGAGAAAAATAGAGAGAACTGGTTGAATAATGGTGCTTCAAATATGCTGAAGACATTCCATGGCTCCACACACTCCTTCAAGACAAGAATGGCTCCATAGTTACTGCATTAGTTTGGGATCTTGGAATTGTTCCATGAACTTCTTGTGTGGCTGTGAAAGAAAACACTGATACTCTGGGCTCTCATTCCCATCATTAAAGCAAGAATAATACTTTCTTCTCCCACCTGTTCCATTTTGATTATCCATGTGCTTCCGAAGAATGAAGCCTAAAAATATTAGGGCTCATCAGTAGCCAGTGCTGTTTAGACCTACAGAAATATTCCTGTGCTGGACTGGCAAAGAAACTAATACAGACAGGAACTAACAACTTGAATCTCAAAAATCTTCAGGTCCAATCCTCAGAAAACTTACAGGTTTCTCACAAGTTGGTCATAAATAAGATTTCTTGGATGAATGTTGGCGGTATGTTTGGCATCAACCTGGGAGAAACAGTCCATTCCTAAAAGCAAGGTCTGTGGGTTCAGAGCCACAGAAGGATGAATATACCTGAATGAACATACCTGAATTAGGGTTGAATGACAGGACAAGTTTTAAAAAATAGCTTTTAATTTCTGAATGCTCTTGAGTTTCCTGATGCTGAATGGGAAAAAAAGTTGAAGTGATAAAATATTATGGGAAAAGACGCTCTTCCAATATTTTTGGTCTGATCAGAAATCAAAAGGACCAATATCAACAAAATTTCTTTTTTCCAGATTTGTGACTCCACAAATTTGGCATATGAGATGTGTAAGCATCAATGTCCAAGTTCTGAGAAGTGCTAAGCACGTACAAATCCCCTTCAAGCTAATGGAAGATACAGGTGTCTCCAGCAATGGCAACAGCAAAGATATCAGCACAAGTAAAAGTTGTAGGCTCAGGACCTCATCCAAATCAGACTGAAACTTTAAATTCTTAACAACAATCATATTACTTCCTGAGTTTTTTTATACTTCATTAAGAACAACTGTTTCTTAACAAAAAAAAAAAAAAAAAAAAAAAGGCTGTTCAATGAGCACATTATCCTATTTTCTACATTTCAGTGTTCTGGAAAGCACTGCAAGTTCAGCACTGAGCTTCACAACACCTACTAAAGCCTTTGGAAAGACTGCTACTGACTTCACAGAAGGTTAGATTAAGTCATGCAGGCTGACAGATTTTTACAGTCTAGATCCTGAGCTGTTGAAAATGTACATCTCTTTACTAACAGTAACACCAGCTGAGTATTTGAGCCTCTGTTGCATGTTGATTTTCCATCTTAGGTTTGATATATCCTCAAGTTTAGCAGAATTTGCCATGTGGGACCGTGGTTTTCAGAATGGGCATATTGCCTCAATACACTACACGTTAAGATCAACTTCTTGAGTGTTGTTCATAAATGACTTAGAAAAAAAAATTACCTTCACCTTGAGCTCTGTGAAAATAAAGAGCTGGTTTTCTTTTCCCTCTTTCCACTACTTTGCAATTGAGAGGTATACAGGTCTGTCAGACCTAGAATCACTGGAATTATTTTGTTCACCTAATTCCAGAGAAGGCTTTCATTGACACATGTATAGACCTTTCTGTATCAAATAGAAAAAAAAAAAAAAAAGAAAAAAGCCACATGGGTCTTATTACAATCAGTATGAATTTACCAAATTGTTCCGTGATGCTTTGTGTGATGGTACAATAGAACTGGAAATTACTTACATTCACAGAGACAATCAGTAGTTGCAACACTTCATGATGTGGCAGACCTCTCCTTTAAACAAATGATAATGTATTCACTGTGCACAATATTTGGGCTTTTTCTTTGAGACAAGTGGACCTCAAAATATTCAGCGATTTGCATCAGCTAGTGCAAGCATTCTTAACCTAAGGGATGTGGTTTTGTGTGTTTTATTTAATTGTTTTTACTGCCTGGCTGAACAGTCTTGGTGAAGGATTTGGCCTAGAAGGAGGATAATGTTTTTTCATACTTTCCCAGTGTTTGCTCATTTCTAACATGTTAGCACAGGAAGTACAGCAATACTGCAAGAAATATAATCTTGGCAGCATTTTCAACACATCCCAATTAATTCGGATTGTCTCAAACCCAGCAAATAATAATATTGAATAGCAAATAAAAAGTAGAGGTACTTAGTGTTCAAATAATCTCATCAAGCTATGCTGACTTGCAGTTTGTATTTCCACTTTTAGACTGTTTTAATTTAGGTTTTCATCACAAATGCCCTGAGACTTCTCTATACTTTGTAGAAAACTGTGCAGTGATAAACAAGATAAATTATATATGTTATTCATAGGTATATTGCTCTCAACTGTTCCAGGTTCAGAACAGTATATGTAAATATACATATACATATAAATATAATATAT